>WWET01000640.1:489223-503017 GCA_011038615.1 Limnodynastes dumerilii | reverse complement strand
ACATAACAAAAATCTAAGAAGTAGGAGTACTCCAACAGTGCAGCTTAATAAAAACGGGGTAACTGAGAAAGGCAAAGGCCATAACTATACTATGCCATACACACAAACCAGTACTTTGGAAGCATCAATTCTGTCAGATAATGTGGAAGAGTATCGATATACCCCATTGCCTATTGGGCCAGATCAGGAAGAGGAGCTATATCAGAGTCTTGAAGATGAAATCCTATCAAATATCAAAGTGTTAGAGGAAGATTCAGATGAAAACAACAATCAAGAAAATAAGCGCGGTGAATTTACTACTAGTATATCAAGTAATGTTGCTGTGCATGACTTTGACATGAAAAGAATTTCAGTATCTGCTGTGACCTTGAAAACAAACACACAAAATTCATCTGAGGGAGAAGTAGAAATACCGAGGAGTGGGGTATACATAAATACCAAATGGCAGTCTGGACAAGGAAACTATGATGATGTCATCTCAGAACTAACAAAGGTGCATGTCAAACTCAATAAAGTTGATGTAGAAAACTGGATTTCCAAAATACCTCCAAAATCTGTTGTGGCTGACACTACAGAAACAAATTTACCACATCCACCTCCAGAAGAAAAGAGTGAACCAGCAACACAGACAGAACCTCAACAAATATTATCTCTTCAAAATAAAGGCAAACAATTACCATCACAGAGATTAAGACAGCTGGCAATGGAAAAGAAAAGTGTACTGGCTGCCAATGATGGCCAGAATGCATCAGTCCAAAATGCTAATGAAGAAGCTGTCCCAGTACAGTCAAAGTTGCCACAAACATTAAAACCAAAAAGAGCCCTGAAAAAGCCAGAAAGAGTACCATCAATATATAAACTGAAACTAAGGCCAAAAATTCGCCCTCGACGAGATAATAGACCTGAAAAAAAACCATCCAAAATTCCAACACCAGTTTCCTATCGGCAAACACAGAACAGGTCAAAAAATAAACAAAGCAATATTACACAACGCTCTGGAAGTCGAAAGCGGAATGAATCACAGAGCACAGCTGTTAGTACCGGAGACTTAGATACGGATGACGGAACATGGTCCTCAGAACACTCTTTGTCCCTGGAAGCTTCTAATTCACATAAAAAGCAAAGTTGTGATTTAGATAGTTCATGCAAAATTGAAGATGATGATTATGAAGAGGAGGAGACATGGGTTTAAACATCGTATAATCAATGCAATATAGTCTTAAGTGGTGAAGCTATCGCATGTATCTTGTGCCTACAAATTGTTGCATACGTAATAATTCATGGTAAAACCCATGCATATTATCATAAATCAAACATTTTATAAAGAGATCAATAATCTGTTCCAGAATAAACACAAACATACACATATTGGGCCTGATCCAGACTTACGCTCAAAAAACACTCATGTGCATAGCATATTTACGTCGGCGTACTTACAATGCACTACCATAGGAACTCCCCGTTTGTCCTTAGTTTTGCTTTCTTACGGCCAGCAAACCCTATCCTAACTTTTCTGATCATAACCGCGGGCGTCCATAATCTCAGTGCATAGTTACGATGCTTAGCATGCCCATACTGTACAATTTAAATGACTCACCCCGCCCTCGGTACGTATTTTATGGGTTTTGTATAGCAGGCATGCCCCCTCGAGCGGTGTTACAAAGCTGGAACGCTCTAGGCCCATACGCTCAGAATTTCTGAGCGTAACATCTGTCCCGCACATACGCAGTAAGTAAAAATGGCTGTTTTTCGCTTACGACTGCCGTAAAAACGCACACGAGCGTAGGTCTGGATCAGGCCCTTTGTAGCCAATAAAACATAATTTCTAATTTACAAAGATGTTTGATATAATAGTAAATTTAGATAATTGTGATTGTTGGTATAGACATTTCAGCTTCAGAATTGTGCATAAACAGTCCTATGAAGAATCACAAAATAGGCTAATTGCCACACATATTTATATTGCCAAAAGTCAAAATTTCAAAACACCCTTATGACTGGGAGAAAAAGAACGCAGGGGTACCATTTCTGTTGTTTTTGATTGGAGGCAACAATTTGAACTTTAGACTAAAGACAAATATTATGACAGTGCTAATAGTGAAACATAAATAATTTAATATTCTAAAATATTTTGTTATATACATTTTAATATTTTGTTTATTTAAATTGTTTTTGGTAATATCTTAATCAGTAACAATTTTTGGGAATTGCAGGTAAAATATACAAAGATTATTTTCTTAAGCAATTGTGATGCTCTTTTTTAATTTTTTTTAAATGTAAGCATGTGTTGTGAAATGTAAATATATGACTAATGAATCCATGATTGGAAGCCAGTATTAAATAAATATCTATAAAAGATATTCTTAATTATGTTGGCATTTCTCCTTCCCCAAACTGCTCATTATGGACAAATTAATATATGGGGTACATTACTGGTACCGTTCTATAAAAGAAAAACTACATTGACCTACAAACATTCAGCTAGAAACACCTACATTTAACTACCCCAAAAGCAACACTAAAACTTTATTTCTATGTTATATCACGTATATACCATGTTTTTTATCCAAACAAATATGTCAACATTTGTTCTTCTGTATTTGTAATTGCCTTAAAAAACAAACAAACATAAAACGCCCCTAACAACTCATATGGACATATATTGAAAACCCATACTAACTACTTTCACCATCAGAATTCCTAAAAATTACTTCTAAATAAAAAATATATACGATCACCTCTCAAGACTTAATATGTGCTTACCCAACAGTGGTGGATTTAATCTTTACTCTGAATCAGGAAATAATTTAGGTGTAATGAAGTGACATCTTACATACTTTTAGCTGGCTACAGACTTTACAATAATTAGGACAATGTTACCTTGTTGGGATTGGTTCAGGCTGGTGGGAAGATAACTATACGTATAGGACAGTGTTTACTATACTATAAAACTTCCCGATTATCAGAACGTTATGCAAGTTGCCAAATAGAGCATATATAATGTGTAGTTGGCATTAGACTTCCATATATTTATTGTTTGTTCAAAGCACAATTGTGTTATATTAAATGAGTAAAGAAACTGCACAAAACGTAAACTATAATAATTCAGGAATAATTGCATGTAATCATAGAAAATACTCCATTGTAATAATATAAAAAAAATAAACAAACAAAAGAAAAACAAAAATATACCCCCACAACAGTGCTGGTGGAAATAATTTTATGTAATGGACATTCAAGTGAATGGTACAAAAACCGGCAGCTATAATAAGGACATAACTGAGATATAAACATTAAGTTCACCATTTTCTAAACCTTTGGTCCTAGAAAGAATAAAGTCATCATGGACAAAACTGTGATGCTCAGATGGTTACTGGAGTTGGTCCAGTTTGGTATTTGCTGTATGGGCCTATGACATTCCTAATTAGCAAAAAGAAAAGAATAAAAATTAAAAAGAGAGAAAGAAAACAAAAGTCTATTAATGTTATAAGAGGAGCGCCAACCATGTGTCACTCCATCGTGTACAGCTTAAAACAGTACCAATTATTTACAAACTGTTGTTAAGGGAATTCTCGCTACTTGCTCTGTTAACCAGAATGGAGAATGGTAGAAGTGGCTTGAAAAGTTTACAGATGTTCAACTGTTTCATTGAGTAGAGTAAGAACATGTGCTCAAGAAAATTTTTATGACATTTCATTTAAACAACCTATCTGAGGCAGATCAAACAGCAAAGATTAGGAGGAGCAGATATAGAACAAGACAAGAGTAAAGAATCTCCAGTGAGTGTAGTTAGAGATAAAGGAAGAAAGAAGAAAGGAGGTAATATTGCCAATCTTTGCTGACAGAAATAAGTTATGGCTTTTGAATAGGTTGGACATGTTGACTGTTGAGGCATTATAGCTAGGGACTGGCTCCTCAGTTCTGACTCTCCCCTCGTTTCCATGCCTTTGGATTGAATTTAATTTCTTTTGGGTTCTGCACAAGCATTTATTTGAGCAGTTTGTATTGCATTCCACCCTATCCAGGTTTAAATAAAATTACACTTCTGATACGTTCCATCAGAGGGTCTGGACTGTGTGCCAAACCCCTAATGCATCCTAACTTCCATATGGACAAGCCTCGTTCATATGGAGATATGTCAGCCAGAACGTACCTTAAGATTTCTGTACCAAAGCCACACAAACTGAGCTTACAGCACTTACTGCACAATTAGCATACCACCACCCTTTACTTATTTTCCTGAGGTAACATTCGTGTATGCGCCACTTACCAAAAAAAGGTGTTTTCTGATTCTAGTGATTGGAAAATGCCCCCTTGTATTAAGTATAGATGTGGTTGGAGCTAAGTTTTGTACATCACTGCATTTACTAAAGTTTAATATAGGGTTGCTGGCTTTTCCTTTCTTCCCTCAAGATCTTGGAGGGAAGATAGTTGTGACGACTGATGACGCGATTTATGCAAATTGTGTCCTAAAGCCCCGTGTCCCCTTAATTCCCCAATTCATGCTTTTACTAGGGATGGGGCGAGTCTTGATAATGCAAATTGTGTCATCAAGCCCTGCCTATCCTTACTAACGCTGTGGTAAAGGGGACAGCAGATCTGCCAGCTCTCCTAGGATACTAGATCCGGGAGTCTCCTGGATATACCGGGACAGTCTGTTCAAAGGATGCTTTGAGTTTTATACATACACAAAACTCCTTTTATACATATTTTATATCTGATCCGGTTTAAAACAATTTTTTTTGTGGGGTACAACTTACCCACTAATCAAGTATCACTTATCATGATGATACAAGTATTCCTGCTATCACCTTACAACATAGGCCAATAACTGCAAAAGTAACTACCCCTCAATATAGGTTATGTACACTTTAGTACTAAAACTTAAATACAAATATGCTGCTACTTAAACAAAACTGATTTTACCAAAAAGCATGGAAAGGAATGTGAGGCTCTAATAAGCCACTGTTTAAAGGGCCAAGGGCTGTAATCCAGACCTCTGTGGGTTTTAACGTAAGCATGGAGGTCTGAAAATCCGCTGGAAAGAGGGGAGTGAACTCCCCTGTGACTCCCCTCCCTCTGTTGTGATTTATGGACACCTCCGTGTCCCAACATACCTTTAACTTAACCATGTGAAATTGCGACCGTACACATGGATTTGCTTACGACCACCCTGTTTGCCTGACCTCCATTGTGGGATTTGCCATGTGGAAGGCAAAAGCCGACCGTCAAAGGGAATAGATTATATTTCCACATTAGACAAATAAGTATTATGAACTAAATGTGTTAAATGTTTCCCAATAAAATATGGGAAAGATAAGGCCTTTCAGCTAAATGACAAAACTGCAAGGGGGTTTTTAATCACCTCTCTATATAGATACAGTGATACAAATATATTTAAAATTATGTATCTTATGAGAAGGAGACCACAGGAAAAAGGGTATTATTATACAATTATATTATAATATATATAATTTTATAATATTATACACATACAAATACATTTAGAGCCAATTGGGTTTTTTTCAGTGTTGTGGGTTAAATACATAAAATTTCTAGATCATTGTGTTTTTTTCTTGACTGTTTCACAACAAAACCTGTACCTTCATTTTCTGAAACAAAAAGTAATTGCTTCCTCAATCAGAGATCCATTTTCACATGGTGTTGCTTGCGTATATTTAGGATCGGATAAACTGCGCATGCGTAGTAACTTTTTCCACGCAAGTTACGTAGTATTTACACACGGAAGTCATTAGGCACAAACGTATGAATCGCACTTTGGGACATACTTGCGGAGGGGCGTGGTTCAAATCCATACGGTCAAAGTTACGTGAAAGTTGGTGGGGGGAGGCATTTAAATGTCTATTTGAGAGCGCTGTTAGTTAGATACGCACGTACGGAAGTAATATACGCACGTAAATGCACATGTACAGTTAAGGTTGCCCCATGGAGGCGGAAGTCACCAACAACACAGCCGTGTGAGGGGAGTGTCATGGTGTTGCCTTGCTACGTACGTGCGTGCGTATAATTGCATACTTTAAACAAAAAAAAAAGAGGTAACAGTCAGCAATTACCAAATTGAACCAGCAGAGGGAGTTGTTTGATTAGTAATATACAATGTCTGCACTTTTCTATCAAGTCAATAACAAAAAATTACTACGCTAGACACAAACATTTTGTTAAACTGTGCTGTGATGCAATGGACCCAGACTAATTAATTGGAACAAAAACAGTTGTGTAAATTTTCAATAAAAATAATGAGTAAGAGACATGTGATGGCTATCATTTAAGGTTAAAGAGGCACAACCATTGTTTTCTTTTATTATTTCAGTAGAACAAAGTCATTGAACTGTATTGAATAATGGATAATTATGAGCGTAGAGAAAAAAAAGATAAAGTCGTTTCTGGATGAACAGCAGCATTTCTGCATCAATATACCAATGTGTCCTCATTCAACCTGGCTAGAGGTGCAAAGCCTATTCTATGTCTCACAACTGTATTTATTGCATGTCCATGTATCCTAAATATTCAGTACTGTTAGTCATATCCTATTTGTTGCTGCAACAGCAATGTATATTCATAAACTGCACGCATCCAATGGATGTGGCCATGATGAATGTGAAGGCTTTTGAAAATTCACTTGGTTTGCCCCATAACTCAGAATGTGTGGACCCATCTGTACCAATGAGATTGTTTTTTTTCACAATTTTTAGTTATCATAATAGATGGGATTAGGCGCACTAAGCACTTTTTGCCATCTTCGCAGGCAACTGAATCAGGCCCTAAGTGTAAAGACAAGCTATTGCTTCTCACACATGATATTGCATAATTGAATAAAAGGACATTTTCTGCTAAATATAACTGTATTTCATATGATCATTATACACCTGTGCTGGTATAATCTCAGATTGTCTGATCTGCGCATTTACATTGTAGTGCAGGCCTGGCCAACTTGTGGCTTTTCAGGTGCTGTGAACAGGGCAGTAACTAGCTATGTTGGTGTCCTGTGTGCACCGCCCTTCCTCCATCACCACTTATATTATGTTGTAATTTGGAAGTACCTATCCTTTAAAAAAGCTGTTCTCTCCTGCCTAATGTAATTTAAAAGCATTAAACGTTATTCTTAATAGTTGAAATGAATATTTAAGTGTGAATAAAGAGTGTATTAGTTTATGACCAGACTGATATATATGAACTTCAATATGTTTGATATAAACCATTTATCAAATGCTCCCCATACTATAAATAGTTTATATTGATTAACATTATATCATCTTATTACATTTCCTATTGATAAATTTATAGTTTGACATTTTGGTTACATCTATATAGACTTTGCTTGCTTTATTCACTATTTTTTATCACTATTTCCTCTTTTATGATACTAAACTATGCTAATTTTAATTTAATTAATTTCATTTAAACCCCAAACTCTGTGTTTTCAATACTAACTCTTTTATGCTCCGGTGTTCACTGCAACCCTAAACTCTCCCCGTGTCTCAAATCACCACTCTCTCCTTTCTGTATCTCTTTAACCCTCCAATCCTTCTCCCTTCCTGTTTCTGCTTCACTTACCTTCTCCTGTGTCTTCTTGGTGTGTCTTTGTTGCTCCAGCTCTGCAGAATGCCATTCTCAGTCTATCCATGCTGGAAACCGTGGAATAATGGGTCACCTGACTTCAATATCTGATACACATGGCATGTCCTGCCACTGCTGAATGTTATTAGCTGCATCTGGTCAAACAATGTGACACCATGGATGCTACCAGGAACATATGGAGTGGGGTAAAGCTTTTGCTATCTCCCAGGATCTCCAAGGCATCTATGCGTGCCCTGGCCGATGATATGGCTGCACCATTCTCGTTATGGGCCTGGTTGTGAAACTAAACGTCCCAGCATTCTTTGACAGGTATTAGCTATGCCTATGCAGGAAATAATGCTTTGGCTTGTACTTTCATAACACCTGTAGCGCTAGGCCTGCTGCAGCGTATCACAGGATTGGAGCTAGGCATTAGCAGATCTCATTGCAAATTTCCAAGCAGGCAAGTGATGCAGCCAAAGGTGAAAAGAGACGTTAACATACACAATAACATGCACTAAGTGACCATTGCTCTGTTTTCAGAGGAGACTTGAGATCATTAGGCATGGGCCTGAAAAGATATCCAAAGAGGCAAATAAATTAAGTTAATCTGAACAAGCTCTTCAAGATAGACTACACATTAAAGATGCAAAAACAAGAGAGAAACAATGTAGTAACAAATGTGATATATCTATGGTAACAATTTGTCAAAATTAACACGTATCTTTGTAAAGAAATAATACACACAGTGCTCATGTCATAAGCCTGAGTTTCAGATCAGCCAGTGCTACAGCAATCTACATTGATGATTAGATCCAATTCCTTAATTTAAATTGCCATCTTAAACATAATCAAGCTTTGGATTTTTAATTTGAAGGCTGGCTGTGCCGAAGTATGGATAACACTTGATACAGCTGGAGGTTGATGGAAATCTTGAGACCTGCAAAACAATCGTCAGAGCAGACTTCACATTGAGGACTTAAAAATATGACCACAACTGGTGATCATTAAGATAATTAGTACAGAGTGGATGGAAAAATGAAAACTAAGAGAAGAGGTGGTACTGATTATTTCATACAGGAGATCAGTGTTGTGCAATGATCTTCACATGCAGATTACATTGGAACATCCAGGCTCTTTTTTTGCAACAGAAGAGTGGGAGAAAAGAATGATCAGACACAGCAGTCAAACACTGTCACACACCAATACACTGAATGAGTAGATAGAAACAGAAAGACAAGAAGTACCACTCAATAACCATGGACATTGCAGACACAGGTTTAAACCTTTCATTATAAGATAAGACAAAATAATAATACATACTTATATGATGTGATCAAAAAGATAACAGAATAACAATTAAATCCATCATATGAGAACTCTTCGCTGTACAGTAATCAGAAATATACTGGATATCAATATGCTACAAGTCCCCTTGCAAAGATCAACTTAAACAAGACACTAAAAATATGCTTCATTTATCAAAATTAAAGTATACCTGCCCCTGCCGAAATGTTGTCTCAACAATGTGCTCTTGCATTAAAAGCAAAAGTGGAAGTGTAATGCAAAATGAAAATCTAGTTTACCATTGTGTTACTTCAACTAAGTAGCTTTAGCAATTATTAGATCGCTGTACAGATATTATGTACCCTGTAAGTAGAGAAGTGAAAGATCAACAGCACAGGTAGTCAGAAGGGAGGGCCTATCTGCCTGAGGTTTAATATTTAGCTCCAAGTGGCACCACTGCTCACAGTTTCATAGGAGTTTGTTCAGACACACAGATCTCATTAATTTTAACAAGGACAAACAACCAAAGCGATAACTAAGACGAGTTCCAACCCCAAATTAACAGATTTTTTTTTAAATAATGTCAAAACAATCATGTAATTACTGGTTCAGAAATGATAAAATGTTTAGAAGAACAGTATATTTGGGTAATTACAGAAGAGGTCATTATATACCAACATCCCATGGAAAATAAAAGGGAATTCTATGCTATGACATCACATAAAATACATTTAATGTTGAAAATCTCCATCACTGGAATTTGTAGAACCTAGTAAGTCCTTTGCAGAACAAATGATCATTGTTCACCATAAATTCCAGGAGTAACGGAACCAAATGCACTTTGTACTGTGTCTCTGCAAAAGTAAATATTGTGCCATCACATTATCGAACAGCGGTTGCGGCGTAGAGCTCCCTGGAAGCGTATAGCAGCATGTACATGCTTGCATCTAGCACAGCCTACACTTTTAAGCAGTTCACTGAAAAGTAGCAGTATGTGCCAATTATACTTGGCTGAGCATTCGATGTAACCACATTTCCAAGTTTTCTTCACCAAATGTGACACGTTCCAACGAGGGATAACTCGGCCACGTTGCAAGTCACGTTTGTTTCCTACTATGATAATAGGAGTATCAGTTGTGCCGATCACTCTGCAGCAAGAGGTAAAAAAAAAAACAATTATTTAAAAATACTGGATGGGAAGCCAAAGAAAATGACTAAATTATAAAGTTATTTCACTATGGGAGACCAACTGACATGCTCAGCCTTATTGGAATGTAAACAGAAATGAATTTATTTTAAGGTCTCTATATTAAGATGCACACGTCTTAAGGCACACGTAACCTTCAGATATATAGATAAAGACATCAACAAATCTAAACCTTGTCCTCAGTTTATGAATATGCAAAACTGACATCACTATTATATAGAGGTGCCATGGCGTTACAGGGCTGTTCTTGCTTGATAACTTCCCAATATGCCTTTCATGCATCAATAAATGAAAAACCTTTACCCAGATGCATCTTTACATTGCACCATTACAATCAATTTCATAAAAGGCCATGGTAAAGCTTTAACTAGTGTACATTTAAAAAAAATCGACATATAATTAACACACAATGCAGCAATATTTTCATGTATTAACTAAGGCACCAATTACGGTACATTTTAAACAAGTATAAAGCTAGGCACATACTATTAATCTATACAATGTGTATGCACAGACAAGTGGCAGAAATCGGTTGTGTTTGGTAGATATGTTAAGTGCCTTGTGTAGATTTGATACTTGAAAAAGCAATATTAGAAATAAAATTGTGTATGACGTTGGACTGACTGATAACATTCTACCCAATAGCTAGGCATCGGGAGGGTACCTCAGATTTTACTGCTACCAGCACTAGGCTTTACCAGCCTGGGTTGCTGAAACCAAAGAAGTCCCACCACCAAAATTTCACACACACACACAGTTTTCAACAGATTTACCAGGGAGGGAGTCGGGTCGGCATCCCTCCCCCTTTCTTGGCACAACCCCGGGTAAAATGTGTAAAAAAAGAAATTGTAATCATATTGTCTTTGTGGCACTACAAGGGCAAGTATGAAATGGTGGCCAAAAGGCTAAATGAAATGACAAGTGCCACTATTCCGTCTCCTGGACTCACTGACACCTGTAGTACCGCAAAGATTCATTCAACACTATAGCGCTTAATTGCAGTTAGAGATATAGTACTAAACAAATCATCCCAAGATTGAAGTAGTTTAACTACATTCAGTGCGACAATGTCACTAGCAACAGGGACACCTGATTGAACAAGGGCAAATTGAAAGCGAGGAATTTCAATTAAAAAATATATACATTACACTTTGTGTTTATTTACATTTGTCTTTATTTACATTTTTGTGGCACTACAGGTATCAGCAGTTCCTGGAGACATGGTGGCACTTGTGGTTTTTAAAGTGCTACCATGCTCTGGAAGTTCTTTTGGGCAATGTGCCATGCTGGCACCTGTAGTGCCTCTAAGACAAAATGACACTCTACACTTTATTGTTTTACAAATTACCCTGTTATTCACATCCCACAGGCCTTAGGTTGGGTGGTGCCCTGCAGGGACCCACTTTTTTTTTTAGTTCAACATCCCAGGGTGAACCACTGTGCCAATGGGCTATGGTTGTTTGCAATCATAGTGGAGGGACCCCATTCTACAGGTATATTCCATTTTGGTTCCAGCAGCCCAGACTGGTAAAGCCTTTTGCTGGCAGTTGTAAAATCTGGTGTGGTATGAAATGTCAACAGTCAAAATTTTGATAGGTCAAAATGCCAACAGTTGAGTATTATGCTATATTATTATATATGTGTTTCTGTTACCTTAATCTGTAAACTTAATGTAATTCAGGCAACTTCTAAAAAAAACTTTAGAAATTTAATAATATATATGTAATATATATGTAATTCTAACATAACACTCAACTGTTACCATTTTCAACTGTGGACAATTTGACCTGTTAAACATTTTGACTGTCGATATAACAACCGGCAAGGGTAACTTGGGGGAACATCACGCCAATTGTCCTCCTGATTTTCTGATATAGACATTAGGCTTGTGCACAACTCGTGTTGGGTTACAATAGTGGAAGACCTCATGCCATACATTATTAATTCATATAAAGGGTTTTCTTTCTAAGCAGCTCATAGACAGAGCTGTAACAATGCACTGGCAACATAAGCAACTCATTTCTCAAATTTAATTACTTTCCTGCTGCTGACGGCAGATAATGAATAGTGTGTACAGGTAGCAGATATTTTCTTACAATCATATTAACAGATAACTGTACAAACCGCTGACTGCGTATGGATAGACCGGACACAAATTTGCTATAAGGGGGGATTTTCTGATGATTGTATGTCATATTACTTTAAAATCCAGATATTCCCAGTACTTAATCTAATGGCATAACAGCTACCGCTTTGTTGGAGGAAGGGGGGTATGAAGATTGTATATTGCATACAATCCAGATTTCCACATGACCCCTATTTTACATTGGGACGGTGTAAAATAAAAATTTTACTCTCACCATAATGGAATTTAGTATCTAGCAGGGATCGGCATTGGACCTCCACTGTCACTGTGGTTAGATCTCTGACCTCAGTGACAGACGTTCTGATATCTTTACATAGCACTAAAGCAAAATTGGGTTTTGAGCAGTCTGCGTGTATAGGATGTTTGTATTTTGCCTGAGACTATGTCAATCAGAAGAACAGTTTTCTAATTGGTTTCATCATTGGTTTGTCAAGGATACCAATGTTAACTGATGTTTAATAGTCTCTATGTAGTTTTATTATATATTTAAAAACAGATTATCATCATGAAGGTCAAGCAAGATCTATTTATGCTATTACCACTGTCAATACTTATGCAACTATATATGTGGCTATTTTTACTTGTTGCCTAGCTACACTCTTTAGCTTTACTCATGGCATGGATACAACATTGTAAGCTACAGGTTTACAGTGTTATGGTATAAAAGAATAAACTTGCACTTGTAGCACAATGATTATGAATATTTCAGATAGTTATAGAAATGAGCATCATACTGTAAAACCAGTTTTATCACAGTTAATTCCCTGGCTAATTCACTTTTGTTATTTATTTTGTGGCTTTGTACTGACATTTTTCATGGCACCAGAATTAAAAAATGAGCTACATATGGCAAGTTTTTGCAGTTTTCTGGGATAACTTAGCACAAAATTGAATAAATATGTGCAGTTTGAAGTAACATTTGCTATTCCTCAGAAAGTTAATTGTTATTCAATCTGCGACTAATATATACATAGGTGAGAAAACAGGTGCATAGGTGGACAGAGGCCAAGAACATACCACCATTACATTTATAATGGGGAATGTTGTACTAGTTTCCATAAAAAATGTGTTGACAAATGCAAGTGAGAATTATTTGGTATTTTAATATCAAACTAAAATTTTATTAACAAGTAATTATGTATAATTGAAGTAACATTAATATTCAAGATATATATTAGTGGTCCTAATGTTGATAGTGTCATGCTGAAAGATACTTCCCACTAACTCACTCCCTGTCTGGACTTCCTGCTTACCTCCATACTTTTTCTCATATCATAATACTGCTCCTGTCACATGCAGCCACCTCCAAAAATACAGCCACAAGTAGATGAATAATTGAATACATTGGGCTGCTGTGATCATTTTGAAGATCGATTGGCAAAATACTATCCTCAAACACTTTAAGCAGATGAGCAAGTCGAACCTTGTTTGATAGCAAATATATTGCATTCCGGGTAATTCTTACCTTGTTTCCAATATCTGTTGCCTCAGGGTCTTGATGTATTCAAAGCTGTCAAAGCAACAAATGTCATAGACAAGGATGTAAGCATGTGCACTTCGGAGACCCCGACAGCAG
>WWET01000640.1:453114-472602 GCA_011038615.1 Limnodynastes dumerilii | reverse complement strand
TTTTTTTTATAAGTGCAGAGTTAAAACTAGGAAGGAGTGTGTCCTGAGTGTTTGGCTGAGTGAATTTTAGTGTATATTGTAGCAAGTTGTTTTGTTTGTTGCTAACTTTTGTGTTACTTTTTTTTTTTCTTTCTGTTAGAGCTAGTGGGTGTGGTGATTAGACTTCTATTTAAACAGGTGCAGGGAAGCGATTGCATTGAGCTTGCGATTGCATTTTTATTCAAGTGCATTTTTTTTATAAGTGCAGAATTAAAACTAGGAAGGAGTTTAAACAAGAAAGGAGTTTAAAGCAGGACCGGGCTAGCTAAGGTTAGTAGTTTTAAATACACAGTGGGTCAAGGGGGGTAAGTTACACATAATAAGATGAGTGGGAGCATGATTGAAAATCTAACTCAATGCATGTCTTGTCATATGTATGCACACTTGGAGAAAGTCTTCCAAGGTACATTCCTCTGGAGGAATGTACCTTGGAAGACTTTCTCCAAGTGTGCATACATATGACAAGACATGCATTGAGTTAGATTTTCAATCCTGCTCCCACTCATCTTATTATGTGTAACTTATCCCCCTTGATCCACTGTGTATTTAAAACTACTAACCTTAGCTAGCCCGGTCCTGAACTCAACTCCTTTCTTGTTTACACTCCTTCCTAGTTTTAACTCTGCACTTAAAAAAAAAATATGCACTTGAATAAAAATGCAATCGCAAGCTCCTTGTGTCTGTGTGATATCAACAAATTCACTTCTACATACTTAGTATATCTGCTACTAACCTTAGCTAGCCCGGTCCTGCTTTAAACTCCTTTCTTGTTTACACTCCTTCCTAGTTTTAACTCTGCACTTATAAAAAAAATGCACTTGAATAAAAATGCAATCGCAAGCTCCTTGTGTCTGTGTGATATCAACAAATTCACTTCTACATACTTCACCGAGTATATCTGACACCACAGCAACTACTCTTAGTAAACGTTCAGACGAGAAATGCCATAGATGTAGTGGACATATTGGAACATTTTGGAACTTACTCTGGAGTTGCTCGGTGGTAAATAGCTTCTAGGAGGGGGTGTGGAGGACCGCACTTGACACACTGCTTATTACTCTCCCTGTAGACCCAAAAGCCAGTATCTTTAGCGTTTTCCCTGAGGACAAATTTGATAGGTCCACCTCTAAGTATCTCTGTAGTCTTCTTTTTTACTGGCCCAGGTTATTGTTTCATGCAAATGGATGGCTGTCACGCCTCCTCTTTTAAGGGACTGGATTATATTGGTGAATGAGTCCATACTTCATGAGAAGTTTGTTTACTCGGTTAGGAAGATCCCACATATATTTTACAAGACCTGGACTCCATGGTTAGACTTTATGTATTATACAGGTATTGTCCCATATGTTCCCCAACTAGGTGCGGCACTTGATAATGCTATTGTCTCTGACTTCGTATCAGATGATGGCTTATAGCATAATTAACTCTTAACGAATTATGGTTTGCATAGTCTATTTACAACATTTTTGTCAATATAAGGATGTACACTTGTCAATACTATACCTAAATGTTTATAGGTTGTATTCGCTTAGGTGCTACATAGGCGAGGGATGTTTTAGTTAGTAGTAGGTTGCTAGTACTGTATTGTTTTATTTCTGTTCTGTATAAAACATACAAAATATCTATAAAAACGAATTAAGGCTGTAACATAACAAAATGTGAAAAAAGTAAAGCGCTGTGAATACTTTCCGGATGCAGTGTGTGTGTGTGTGTGTGTGTGTGTGTGTGTGTGTGTGTGTGTGTGTGTGTGTGTGTGTGTGTGTGTATATATATATAATATATACATACATATACACACACACACACACATATATATATATACACACATACACACACTTATTGAGGCCTTCTCCTCTGTGCTGACTGGCTACCACTGCACATTGTTAACAGAGCAGCACTTAATAATCTGCTCACTAAAACTGTAGGGAGTGAAGCTCCAAGTAGCACGATGCTGGTGACAATCAGCATCATGATGTTCAAAGTTTCTCTCACCAGTAGTTTCAGCAGGTGGATGGAGAAGAGAGACTGTGAAATTACCCCATGGATGAACCAATGTAGTTGCTCCTCCACAGCATCTGGGTACCAGGTCCAAATTTCTAGTTGCTGTGGCAACCTAGCACCCAGGCTTTGTTAAGCCCTGAAATATATTATGAATGGATATTTCCAGGTGTAGTTCACTGCTTCGATGATCTGTACTGAAACAGATAATTTTGCAGCTGGAAACCACCGGTTGCCAGCAGTTTCCTCCTTGAACAGCATTTGCTCTTGACTCTGAAGATTTCAATGCTGACAGGTAAGTTTTCATTCTAACCCTATCTAATCCGTTCCCACAACCTAACCTTAACCTTCCCCTAACCCTCCATTTCCCACAGCCTAACCACAACTTTTCCTTTCTAGATGCCTAACCCTAACCTTTCCCTCTGTAAGTAAGGAAGAAAGCCAGTAACAGCAATGAAGTACATGAGTGGATGAGAGATCCAGGAGTAGGAGGGACAGAGTGGTGAGAAAGCCAGAAGAAGTAGAGGAGGGACTGAAGAGCAAAGCAAGAAATGTGAGTGGTGACAACGTAAGAAAAGAAAAAGAGCCAGGAGCAGAAAGTACAGAGCAAGGAGAGAGTCAGTAGCAGTGAGGAAGCACAGGAGTTGAATAGAGAGCCAAGAGGTGTGAGGACAGAGCCAGAAGCAGCTGGGAGACACAGGAGCAAAAAAGAGAGAAAGGAGTTCATGGGACAAAGGAAAACAGCAGGTGGAGGGCCAGGAGCAGGAGCGGAGATAAGGTAAAGAATTTAGTTTTTATGCTATAGTGTCTGGTTTTTAGGTTGGCAATTTAAAGGGGTACTATGTCGAACATATAGCTGTCACAATAGCACACCTGTCACAATTATACAGCAGATATTATAGAGTCGACTATATCATTGTTGATTTTATGATTGTAGGACCGTGTGCAGAGTACCGGACGTATAATATATATGCCCGGTGTTTCGCAATTTTGACTACTGCGCATGCGTAATTTTTTACGTAATCTACGTATCTTTTGCTTACGTACATGCGGATTTAACGATTACGTAAAAAATGCGTAGATTACGTAAAAAATTGACTACACGTGCGCAGTAGTCAAAATCGCAAAACACCGGACGTATATGTTATATGTCCGGTACTTTGCATACGGTCAGTAGACTGTAACTGAATGAATGTATTCTAATGTAGGTTAGAGAATTCTGAGTGTTCACATTTTACCTTAAAGGGAAAGAAATAATTAAGTTACATACAAAGGGTATTTCTAAGTTTAACAACAATTATTTCCAACACTGGTACAAACTCACTTGTAGGGTGTTGACTGGAAAAGCAGATATGGGGGGAAAGTCCATGATCTGAAGTTCGTGGACATGGCCATTCATTACAACAGCTGGTAGGAAGACACGGCGAGCCTTGGTGGGGACACAGGTCTCGTTGAATTCGTTGTACATGAACTGACGCACTATGGCGCTTTTCCCCACTCCTTGGGCCCCAAGAACCGCAATCTTGAAGGTCGTCACCATGCCTCCCTGGGCCGGTGTTGGGCAATTCCCTCACACGGTCCGTGGAGTTGGCAGGATGGTCCCAGTGCTGCATATTCTAGAGGCTGCAGGATCAGCCACATTCAGGAAGCATCTCCTTGCAAAGCAGGAGGCTGTATAAACATTAAAAAAAATCTGAATTATACTAGATCATTATAACATGGAATGCATTAATCTTTGACTCAGCTTGCTCTATATATATATATATATATATATATATATATATATATATTTTAACGTCCTATAACATTGTAAAGAGCGCCATGTCCTGGCAACAGTGTCCAATTTTCAAACCTATACTATGGTTTACTACAACAAAGTCTACCTGAAGCATTTAAATCTCTATATTGCTACTTGTATATTCTATACATAAAAGAGAGAATATTATATCCCATATAGAATCAGTTATCCAAAATTGGAAACACTTTTGTCATATGGGGGTAGGTTTTACTTACTAAAAATGGCAATTTTTCCTAAACTCCTCTACCCGTTGCAGGTTCTGCCTCTCCTCCTTAGTAACAGCGATATTAAACACCTACAAACAATTTTTCTAAATTTTTCTGGAACAAAAAACCCAGAATCAGCATGGTGAAGCTTCAGCAGCCTAGAGATCAGGGAGGGTATGAATGTGCCTAATATGATGGTCTTTAATCAGGCAGTCCAGTTCCGTCACTTGCGAAACAGGGTACTAAACACTGAAATATATACTAATACCAGTCTTGACCAACGAGGGTGTCGGATTGTTACCGTTTCTTGACATGCAAGATAGGGAAATTCCTGATCAAATTACATTTAATCCACTACTTAGGTCGGTACGTAGACTTTGGTTTAGTTATGCCATACCTTTAAGTTGAGTCCTCATCACTCATTACAACCCCCCTTGATAGGTAACCCAGAGTTTCTGGATTGTGCGGCCGCTCACCCCTTCAAGAACTGGGAATGTGAAGGTATACGTTTAATTGGAAAATTAGTGGATGAAACTAACAGACAACCATTCGCCTAGGCCCGGGCTAAATTTGACTTCTTTCAGGGTTCCAATATGGCTTTCCTTCAAGCCCAACACTATGTTAGTCAAGTGTTAAGGCGATTCTCCAACCTGGATTGGAATGATAAGCTTGACAAACTTTTAATAACACCACTGCCAAAACACAAAGCTATTTCTATTCATTACGCACACTTTTTACAGACCTTTAACAGACCATTCCATCATAAAAACGTGACTATCACAGTGGGTCATTCGTGTTCCCAATATTTCTATTACCACTATTCTCCAGGCCTTGGCGGATGTGTGTCGGTTGCTCCCTGCTATGTCCTACCAGGAAATGTTTATGAAAATTGTACATAGGACATACATTTCCCCGCTTAGGGGAATCGAGGAGATTCCTGTCTGTCCCAAATGCAGAAGCCCTGAGGCAGATTTAAACCACTGACTCTGGGAATGTTTAGTGATTCGTAGGTTTTGGATTGGGGGTGTGGAGGTTCCTGATAGACTTGCTGGTCCCTTGCCCCATGGGCACTGCTGGGTGTATTTCCTAGGGGTGTTCGGTTATTGTTAGGCTGTAAAAATCAACTATAAGCTGTTTCTGCAGCAGCTCACAAAAGTATTCTATGATCGTGGTTACAAACCACACCCCCGATCTTGGCCCTTTTCAGAGAAAAACTTTTTTACTTAAGATGGACTGGATGGAAACCTCACTTCAGAAAGAGTTAAAAGTTAATAGCTTCATCCAGACCTGGGAAAGCTTTATTTCCATTCTGTCCAAGGTAGTCAAAAAGAAAATATGGCGTTGCTTTCACAATACCACATGGTTTGAACCTCTAATTCATGAAAATGATCCCCCTATTGAATTTGTGAATTGAAACCTTGCCGGGACCGGCATACTTATATTCGTTTCTCAGGTTGTGTCTGTTTGACTTTTCTTTCATGTAAACATTTGCTTCTTTTGCCTATGTATACTTCGGAACTATTGTAATGCACATATTTTTTTATGTCTGTTATTTGTTTATTTGACAACATGCTTCAATAAAATTATTAAAAAGAAAAAAAATGGGATAGAGAATATTAATAGCACTGGCAATTTAGTGGACTACAGAAGATGAAGATAAATTCTGTCATCTAATCTAACACAGGTTGTATTATTGAAAACAGGCTCAAAGTATTGATGTCATTCTTCATTGGCATCTCCTGGACTCTAACTTCCACCCCTGCTGCCTATGTCCTCCTAGAACCATCTACTCCCAAGATTCTTTGGCCCTTGTAATATCTTTTTGATATCTATATCTATGGTCCCACATTAGCTATGAACTCTATCATGGCTGCCCCCCACTGTTATAGAAACCTACTCTTCATTATGTCAGTGGACACAAAGCAACCCTGTCTCAGGTCGGTACCTCTCGGTATTTTATACTAAGTCTTTTTTACGGTTGTTGGTGGTGATGGTTTTTTCCCCCTTAGGCCTTAGACTTTCCATAGAGTTCCTATCCTTATTTAGACCTATATTTTAAACATATAAGCTCTTTCCCCCTACCTACTGGTACAGAGAATCCATTTTATCTGCAACATATTACGCGATGCCCCAACCAAACTGGTCACCATCCACAATGGTCTTGCACTCCCATATGCTCTTGCTGGCCTTGTCTCTGTTCCCCTCTGAACACTGCGGTCAGCCTTGGAAATTACTGACTTCTTCCAAAAGCTGGGTCCACCCCTCACTCAAGGCCAAGCAACATTCTTCAACTCACTTAGAAAGATAATTTCTCAGCAAAAGGAGAGTTAGCAGGGTCCTAAAGGGTGACTTTAACATTTCTCTTTATTTGCAACCTGGAGAGATCTGCTACAATTCCATGTTATATCGCAGGCAATGCCATTAAGAACTCTAGAGCTCTGCATGACCTTCTCAACCAACACCTCCTTTTTGATGTGTGGTGGCTTGCAAACCCCACAGCCAAAGGCTACCCCTCAGTTCCTCAGACATCTATGCTCTTGACATCTCAACAACGGAATACTGCTCAATCCCCAAATATTACAAATCTGCACATCTATCATGTCCATGTGGGATGTGCATAATCATAGCAATCTGTAACCATAATTGAAGGGCTTACAACGGGACAATGCGTACACAAGGTGGAAGGGGGGGTGGTATGGTAACTGAACTGTAAGGGCTTATGCCCTATCCATATTTCCGTACTGTTTCCATGATGTAAACATTAAAGTATGGTTCTGCGATTGTAAGTCACTTGCGCGCAAGGGAGTAGCCTCCCTTATTATGCAAAGGTGTTAGGTTATAGCTGAGTGCAGTGGTGGCAGAGGTCTGTATCCACTTCATAGATACTAAGCTATATGCCACCACCCTGAACAGATCTAATTCACAGGAAGACAGTTACAGGACAATGTTAGCCTAATTAGCAGAGAAAGCTTTTGATAGGGTTAGCTGGCCATCCTCTCTTCAAGGGTTCAATGTGAACTTTCTTTCTAGGAGTACAAGGTTTATATTTTAACTCTTCCTCCAGAGTTTCAAAAAACTGAGTACTCTCCCAGCCATGGATAATACCAACTTATCCAACAAGGTTGCCCTTATCACCATTGATTTTCACTTTAGCAATTAAACCCCTGGTTTATTTAAGTAAATATTTTAAAACCAAATGGGTCCTCCTTAACATCTCTGCAACCACTACAGATCTCTTTAAACACAACTACTCATTTAGCAGATACACTGAGAAGCTGAAATATCTGGGTGTCTACATTACCAGATCCTACCAAACTCTACATATAGAAATCATCTTCTCACTGCTTAGCTCAAATAAATATGTTAAGGTGGCAGATCCTGTATCCATGGCTTTAAAGGATTGTAGCCATTAAGATGAATATTTCTCCCTGTCTACAATACCTCTGCCAAACACAACCAATCAGTTGTGCCAATTTTAGTAAGGCGAATAGTAATGGTGTTCGAGGCTTTCCTGACAAGTGCCTTTCCTACCTAGCATCCTGAATGGGACAGATGAAAGCAGGTTTGCAGCAACTGCAGGTCCCAGGTAATTGCGTTTAGAGGCATTTGTCTGCGTACTGACCACGCTTACCAAGGCTTCTCACCATCTAAGTGCTCCCATCAATCACCTCTCACCCTGTTGTTAGCTTCACTCGCCAGACTTGGCACGACTGTAGACCACATTTTAAAACTCTCTTCTTCCCTTTTGACCCTCATCCTGCTGTGTGACAATCCGGACTTTCCCCAGGCTTTATTTTGGACCTGGTCATTCAAGGTGGTAAAAGGCACTCTTTATAATTGATTTTCCATAAACTATTTCTGCATATAAAAGTGCTTGGAAAAAGACTTTAGAGAATCAAAGGACATCTGGGCCCACATTAGAAAGAAATTCCCCAAATATTCCCTATCCACTCTCATTAAAGGACACTTATACAAGATTTAGTTTTGCAGCTGCCAATCTCAAAATGCCCAGGGCATTTCTTTTGGATTTATACAAGCTTGCGGACAGATCAGTAACCCAAGTCTTAAATTTAGCATGCTGCTTAATTGCCATTTATTGGAAATATACCCAACCCTCCCTCCTTTTGTAGCTATTGAATAAAATCTGCAATCTTTCCTTCAACGAGAAGATGTCTATATACCTGAGCAATAACTCCCACTCTTTTTTGAGCACCTGGACCCCTTGGTTCTCTCTCAATTGCTCCCGCTTCCCATCAAATTAACTCAACAAAAGCAGTGTTTTGTTGAGAGTACTATAAAAAGCATATGAATGTAGCAGAGCAATGATAATAACTGGTCAGGTCGCACATAGGTGTACTTAAGCAAAGATTGCAAAAATAGATTAAATAAATTCCTAACACATGCAAAAGAGGGGAATGTTGAAAGTCTGGGCCTAGTTAACGTTTTCATAATGTTTTTGCCCCACTGGAGCACTTTACATTCTCACCCACACAAATACATGCAATAACAATAACTTATGTAGTACCTAAACACCAGAAAAAAATTGAATGCAAAAATAGAAGAGAAGCTACATTAAATCAACAAAAGCAGTGTTTTGGTGAGAGAACAATACATAGCACAGCAATGATAATAACTGCAGTAATATAGTGGTTTTATGCCACCTCAGTCTTTGAAACACAAGACATCAAAGAATGTTAGTGGTGACAGAATCACATAAAATGTACTTACCATTGCCAGCAGGGAGGTAAACGGACGCCAGAAAATATTCCAAGTTGGTAACCCAATAGAAAGAAAATAAGTAAAATGATGACTAAAGAAATGATGGTGGATAAAGTAGAAAAAAATCTTACAATAATGCTAAATGTCACGTTACCAGATAGGATTAAGGTATTCAGTCTACAAATTTTTATATGGTGTCTTCAAGTCTTCATGTATTCTGCTTAAAATACCTCTGGGGTTACAATTCAGTGAGATTACTATGGTTATGATTCCAAGATGCTCATCACAAATTGTGGAGTTTGACCCTTGTAGAAAATTCAATATTCCATGTGTAACACCAATGTGGATTCAATGCCAAAAACGATGGATGATCAATATCTAAGGAAATAAAAATTATACAATTAATTTGTCATTCAGAGAGACAAAACATATTTCATTATATAGGTTTGGTAAGCATAAATAGAACATTGCTTTTATTTTTTACTTATTGTAATGTTACTTTAAAAAAAAAACCTGAAATAAAAACTTCACCCCAATTGTCCATGATGACTGACTAGCAACAAATATATACATTAAAACACAGGAATATGTATAGTTTGAAAATATAGAGTTGGAATAACTTTTTTATGTCAACAAGTTTGATTTTTTTTCCAATCACATTAAATGAATAACTTCCATTTAAAACAACAGGATAATAATTTACTAATGTTACTTAATATATTCTAGCTTGCATCATCTAATCTGCAGTATACAAATTTAAATATTATCTGCATAGTATTAACGGAATATACTGTTAAAACTATTTGGATGGAGTAAGGTAACACTTAATGTAAGGGGGAGGAGGAAATTTATTCCATACAGAGGCAGATCAAGAAATCCCTGAAAGGCCTGAATCATGGAACTCATACTAAAGGATTGGATGCTTCAAGTTATTTTTTTTGTTATTTAATCATTGTCACTTATTTCTGTAGTATATAACAATATTGGTTTATTTCTAAATAGCAAGTGTTCCAGATGACTCAATTGTTACACAATATGGGCCGTATGCAGAGATCCGGCCGCATTGCAAATATGCTCTACTGCGCATGCCCATTAATTCTGTAACGTAATCTACGTCACTTGTTGCAACATAGATTGCGTATACGTGGTCTAATTCTGTAACAATTTACGTTACTTGTTGCAACGTATATTGCGTATACGCGGTCTTTAAGACCGCGTATACGCAATCTACGTTGCAACAAGCAACGTAAATTACGTCACAGAATTACTGCGCATGCGAAGTAGAGCATATGGGAAAACTAACTAGCTCTGCATACGGCCCTATATTACAAGTTATCTGGCCATGTATATTTAGTATTTTACATATTTCACATAACATTTTAAAGTATACAAATGGTTTCATTTTAGTGATGGATTACTGTATGTCTAACTTATTATCAAAATATATTATGTTGTAAACAGACAGCTAAATAATGTAAATGAACTTGTTCAGCACTTTTTGGCTGACTAAATAGAAATAATTTGATTACTTGATGGACTGAATTGATTACACATTTCTCCTGCCATGTCAAGTTTGTCTGACATTCATTTTGGCAAGATGATACATTTGTCCTGACAGTGTTTACAAATATAAGATAGAACAGAAAAAATAAAAGAATTATTAATCTATGCACAACCTTTACAGTGTGTCGGTAGTAGACACATAAATAGAAGCATCAATAGAAAGTCAACTGAAATAAAGGATAAAGAGATGCTAAAACTTTAGGTGAATTTTCCCATTCATAAATTAGTGAATAACAAGATGTTGTAAGTGGTTATTATATAGCATAAAGGTCATAAAAACATGTTGACATAAATAGCCACATTGATAAGGTTATAGACAGGAACAGAACCCCTATGAAGCACCAACACTATTCGTTGTCCCATGGGATGTAAAAGAGATGTTTAGACTGCCAACAATTAACTTGCCAGCACCAAAAAGGCTGACAGGGTTAACTGATCCACAGAGAGAGAAAGAGCGGACAGATATAACACAGCAGAGAGCAGCAGTGACAAATCGGAGAAGTACACAGAATCAACAGGAAAAAAAAAAAAAAAAAGAGTTAAGAACAAAGAAGAGATCAGCAGGGAAGACATGGTGTGGAGGACAGAGTTGAGAGCAGCAAGGATAGATCTAGCCAGTAGCAGAAACAAGGTAAGAATGTTTTTCTTTTTACTTTATTTAATTATTTACTTTACTTATGTTTTGCATTGTTGTTGTTTTAAATGTCAGCATTACGAAGGAGTACAAGGCATAACTTTCGCCATGGTAATCCTTCTAACAATGGATTTTTCAGGATTAAAACACTTTTGGCAATGATAGTTGGCTGTATTATTGTTGCTTTTGTGACTCGCTTTTGACCAGAATCTGTCCTATCAGGCTGTCTCATAAAAAAAATGTTGTGGGTTTAATGAGCAAAGACAAGACTAGTATCTGATAACACAAGTTCATCAGCTCTGCAGGCTCCCCTTCTGGTTAATCTCCCCGACGGTTTAACTCTTCTGTAGGTCTTGTCACAGACAATGCTTCTCTGTGAGGCACAGGCCTCGTGGCGGACAGTAAATCCGGGTATGTTACGGTGAGTTTTGATTTAATGCCCAGAATGTTCATCAGACAAAAGTAGCAGTCTATGCAGTGATCTTTCAGTACCCTCTAAATCATTGAAACAGCGAACTTCATGTGCCAAGAGGCCTTTGACCAGCCTGTAAAGAGCCTGACAAGTGACACAGCAAACATAAGGAGCCCAATCTCTGTTTTGGTAATTGACCAAAATAAAGCTCATAGCACCACTTCATGAGTTGAGTCAAAACCCGTTTCTGCTGTTTAAAAGTTTCTATACTAAAGAGGTAGCAAAAAGAGTCCAGGCAGTTATAACCTTGTTACCTTATAGGCATTGTGCCGCTTGGCAGACAAACACTGCAGCATTCACGGTACCCTCAGAAGGCAGAGAGGCAAAGTGTTCATATTTTATTTCAGAAGATGGCAAGTAGACACAGCGCAGCTTTTAAGCTTTCCTCAGCAGACAAAAGTGGGTTGTCACACAATTCTAAGGTCCATTCCGTGTTTAGTGCACACATACTGTTGGACTAGACCGTTTGCCAGACTGCCCACGCGCTGCCAGTAACAGTCCATACAGTAGCTTGTCAAATTATTTTGAGAACCAATCTGTGTGTGGCGCACACAAACCCATGGACCACTCAGAGCACATAAAACTGATGGACTAACCCACGTGCCAGATGCTGAAATGTGTGGAACTGATTATGGTTTGTCAGACTAACTTGATATTGCTGCAGGCAGCAGCCTAGAGAACCATACCCCATAACACTTCATAAACAAGCCATATATTGCAGTATCGTCTCTTTAAGCAGGCATAACTTCAAAACTGTGGGTGATACAAAGAATCTATAACCGTTCATGAAGACATCAGAAAGAATACATTCATAACAACACATTACATAAATCATTGTCAACCAATGTAATTATTGTTAGTATGTGTTATGCAATAGAATAGGAATATATTTATCACTAGAAGCACTGTTTTTGGTAGGCTATTAATATATAACTCTGAAAATACATGTACAGCTTTGTCATCCAGTAAACAACACATTCTAGGATCTGCCTCACTGGCAAAAAGAAGAGTCAGGTCACAAATAGCTGTTGCCAGGTCAGTTAAGAGAGACGTTACAGATTTTCACAGTCACAGCTCAAAACCCACGTAAAAATGAGAACACTATGATTTCATTACAAAAAATGTAACAGCCAAAACGGAACACAAGCAGGAAGTACACAACAGTTGGTCTATTTTTCTTAATTGGATTTTGGAGGCTAAGCTGGACTGATATTTTATAGTTTTTACTATGAACAGGGTGCCTGCTGGATGGGAACCTCATTCACTGATACAACATTAAACTATTGCTTTTCATAATAACTGTATTTTATTCTCACAGCAGCATCTGAGAATCTAATTAAATGAAAAAAAAAAAAATAAACAAAATAAAAAGCATAGTATAAATAGGCCACTTTATGTACATACCATAACTCATTTCCATCACTCTTAGAAGCCTATTTATCAAAATATCTAGTGATGTTTTTCAAAACTGCATAGGTTAAATGGAAGGGAAATATCCGATGTGAATCTTAAACGGGCCAAGGAATTCCAAATGAATACATATTATAAGGCCTACTTTTTACACGAGAGGTCAGATAGATCCAATATCTTACCAGTGTGTACTATCTCACGATGCTGCAGAATCATCAAAAATTGCATTACATTATGGGATTTGATTTTTGGGAGCTCCTAATTTCCAAGATCAACAATATCTGCTGCTTTCTTCAGAGTATACTTATTTTTTTGGATCAAGTTGGTCTTTATTGATATTTTGGGAATTTTTATAAAACAAAATCCAAACACAAAAAAAAACATAAACCCTCAACTTCAAGCATACAAACATTACAGTGAGATAACAGAGAACAAGGTATCACTCATAAACGATTATTTGACATATTAGAGATGACAGTATAGCATTCTTGATGCTGGCGCTGAAACCGATAAGCCCAGGCAGCCAATCTGAGATAACAAGATTAAGGAGAACCATTATTCAGTCTCAACAAGCTCAGAAAGAGGTTTTAAAAACCAATTTATGAGGCGACCAGAACGTCAGCAGCGGCATCAGCACTTACATCTGGATCAGCTTGCTCAATAACATTAGCAATAGCATGTGCGGGCCCCGCGCCGAGCTGTGGTACAAATGGGACAACAGCTAAGAAGTAGATGGACTCCAGCCATTTATCTGGTGTATTCCTCACTGTGTGGACATGTTTCTCATGGACCAGGGTTTCATTAACCAACAGTATCCACTCTCCCAGTCTTGGGGTTTCAGAAGCCATCCATTTATGTGCTATAAGCACCTTTGCCAGGGTATACAGAGAGAATTAATACCGAAATGTGGCTTTATCAGTTGAGTCTACCAGGGAGAGGTCAAATAGGCAGATCTTGGGATCCATGGGCAGAGAGATGGACAAAGTGCTGAGTGAGTTTTCCCAAATAAATTTCCAGAATCTGTAGACCTTGCGACAGCCCCAGAGCAAGTGCCAGAATGTGTATGGAGAGAAAAAACACTTTGGACAATTTTCGTCTCTAAGTCGGAGCAGCCGGTGTGGTGTAAAGTATATTCTATGCAATATATAAAAATGAATTTGCTGGTAGCGTATGGAGGAGGTGGCGTATCTGGTTGAGGTTAGTATCTCAGGCCAGTCCACATTCTCTAAATTCCCCAAATCCTCCTCCCATCTATATCTTAATACAGCTAGGTCCTCAGTCTGGGAAAGTCGCAAGGTGGAATATACTCTGGAAATAGCTCCTTTTAGGGGAAGGTCAGTAAGTAACAATTTAATAGGAGAGGACGCTATACAAGTGGTAGAATTTTGGAATTATGTACCCAGTGCATGTCGGAGTTGCAGGTACCTGTAAAAGAGAGCAAAAGGTGTCACAGTCTTGGCAGAATCTGAATTAGTCATGGGTTCGGAGGGGTGTGTAGGACAGCGGATGTTGTAGAGGAAGCTGGGAGGCCGGAGATGATGCTTGCGCATAAGAACAAGGCTGGACTGGATTAGCACAGGCAGGCTGGTCTGGATTAGCACAGGCAGGCTGGACTGGATTAGCACAGGCAGGCTGGACTGGATTACTCCAGAGACTGGACTGGAAAGTGGACTGCTGAAGAGCAGGCAGGCTACTAATAGAGGTGCAGGTAATGCTGGAGGCGGTAGTGCAGGTGATGCTGGAGGTGGTAGTGCGGGTAATGCTGGAGGCGGTAACTGCAGGCTTGATTAGAGAGACAGCTGGGCTTGGAGAAGCAAGCTTGATTGGAGAAGCAGCTGGGCTTCTAGCAAGGAATTCAGGAAGCAGGATCCAAGACAGCCAGAACTGGATGCAAGGCAGGCAGGTAGGTCTGGAAGCAAGGCAAGTTGGAACCAGGCACCTTAAACCAAGTTGTTCTGGCACCGAGGGATCAGTGCACAGGGTTTATATAGCCTGCCCAGTGCACAGATTGGCTGGAGGGATCATGTGTGCTGCAGAGGAGTATCTGAGTGGCTGCTGGGAATCACCTGACAGGAGACAAGATGGCGACGTCCATGCACCAGAGGATAGTGCTGCAGATGCCCAATTCCCAGACACTATGCTGCAATAGACACTGTACAGGAGGCTGCCACTATTGGAAATGGCACCTCTAGAGGGCTGGAGAGTGGGCATGATGTGGGAGAGCTGCTGACAGACGGCTCCTGGTCCAGTAAGTGTGGCGGCATCTGCCGCCAGACATGACAGAAGGCATATGATGTATTTCCTGTAATTGGACAAATGACTGGAGTGTCTCCAACATATAAATCACTTAGTACCTTCACCCCGTAGGACTGCCAGATACTTCTCCCCTATAGAACAATCAGTTCTTTGAATTGTAGGTTATGCCATAAAGGTATATCGGGGGTCTATACCCTCTCCTCCCATTAGTTTATGTGCTATCCTCCACACCATCCGCATTTGCTTAAGGAGGGGTGCACTACACCTCCCTTCATCATTTGCCATCAGATTTTGTAAAGTGGACCAGGCAGGTTCCCCATGACAGTGAAGGAAATGACTGGCAGTGCTATCAACAGTCCCCGTTACCCAGCCAAGCACCTGAGTCAGCTGCACAGCTAGGTAGTATAGCCTTAAGTTAGGAAGTACAAGGCCAGCCTCTTCCTTACTCCTTTCTAAGACACACATGCAAACTCGGGTTCTACCTCCAGCCCAAACCAGGGAGTCAAGATAACCATGGATGGACTAAAAAATACGTTTAGCAAGATATAGGGGAGAGTGCTGCAAGGGGTAAAAGTATTCAAGCAGTATAATTATTTTGATTAAGTTAACCCTGCCAGTCATGGAAAGAGGAAGTTTCTGCGATGTCTTGATTTCACATTGTACATAAGTAGTAATTGGTTTTAAATTTTCAGAGTATACTTTTAAATACTGAATGATCCAGCAAGGATCATTTCAGTGTGGTCAGTACATTAGACAAAGTTTAAATGCATGATATACTGACAGATTTAAAGTTGGAGGGCTATATGTTTGCGTAACTTCAAATTTCAGTGTGAAAATAAAGTTATACAGTATTCCAGGGCTCAGCAAATACTTGTCACCTGGCATCAATGGTGACTAGAGTGACTACCGGGGTGGTTGTCTGCAGCCTCCTTCTCTCCTACTCGTCCGCTCAAACAGAAGGGCAGTACTGGTTGTCCTTGTAGTTTCAGTAGGCAAGGGATTAGTGGTCATGGAGGGACCTCCCCTGTGCATAAACTGCAGGTGGGTTCTCTCCATGGTGAATCAAGCAAACAGTGCGCAAGAAGGTCGAAAAGACTTTGGTTTTTACATGTATAAAATTGTTTCTCTATATATTTACAGAAATCCAGAAGAACAGCACAGATAACAGATCCAAAACTTGCTGTGGTGCAGACTGTGAGGGTGATGGTAATAGAGAATAGTTTTATTTAAAACAATTAGGCAATATGGAACAAAAATTCTGAAAGGCTATTGTCCTAAGCTATTAGTAGGGGCCAAGGCTAGAGTAGTACATACCAACAGTGGAGAATCATCATTCACAGGCAAACCCAAAAAACAGCATTAGATTAACAAAACCAACGGTATGATTAATAAGGCTAGTTGAGCTCTTTGGCCCATTATACAAACAGATCCTACTCTGCATCCTTATCTAATAAAAGAATTATTGCAAGTTACATCAGGGGCTGCAATATCAAGGATATGGTCATAATGAACATAACCGTTTTTAAGGACCACCATGCAGACAGACTAAACCTCCAGGGTGCTACTGTTGCCTACAATGCACTACTTGCAAATATCTCATACCAGAAGACACCTTTTCCCACCTGCATATGAACAAAAAGTTATGTTCAGTATATAATATATATATATTCAGTATGGAATATATTTTGGTTTATTAACGTGGCAAATACTACATGGGGAAAACATCTAGAACTTTCAACTGATAAACGCCTACATAGAAACATAGAAACATAGAAAGTGACGGCAGATAAGAGCCACATGGCCCATCTAGTCTGCCCATTTGTTTATTGAAAACTATACTGACCCTAGACCCTATTTACCCTCAATTTGGGTTTCAATTTAGGATACCCTTATATTTATCCCAAGCATGTTTAAATTGTTCTACTGTATTGGCCTCAACCACCTCAGATGGGAGAATATTCCATTTATCTATCACCCTTTCAGTGAAGTAATTTTTCCGCACATTTCCTTTGAATCTACCACCCTCCAGTTTGTATCTATGCCCTCGTGTTCTATTACACCTTTTCTTTTGAAAAATGGTACCCTCCTCAAGCCGGTCACAACCCTTGATGTATTTGAAAGCTGCTATCATGCTATCATGCTGCTATACCATTCTGCTATAAGAATTGACCTTGAAACAGGTACTGTGGAGAAGCCAGTAGCAACAAATTTCCTGGATTACAAACATACGGTGGCTAGCTTCTACTACAAAATTACTGACCATGTCCCCTTATAATTCTAAAGAGGGGACAGAGACAAACAACTTCTACAACTGAAGTCTAAATGGATCTTCAAATTAGATACTATATGGCCCAAGGGTCTCAATGAACTTCTGCCTTTAAACAGTTTTATTTCTTTTTCTATTTGCACCTTTGTATTTATGTATTTTTACTTCTGCCCTAGTTTTGTTAGTTTCTATTTACACATTTTTCCTTTCAGATCCACTGGAATATAATTTTTGTTACTTCTTTCTCTATTCATTTACTGCTAATTGTGCTCAGCACATCATATGCCATAAATTGTTTTATTCATCACATTCTTCTCACTATTTCTTTTGTATTATCAAGCATAACACTGGGGTGTTTGCCTGCACTAGGAGACCTGTCAGCTGGCCTCCGTGTGTCTTATTTAGGTACCACCCAGTCAACCGCTTCAGGAAAGGTGTTCCTACAGCTGAGTGACAGTACAGCACTGTCAGCGGTATGCAACACAACAGGTGACATCATCCACAGGCTCCGCTGGTCCACATTTCTTCAACTTCCAGGTGCAGGTAAGCTTTTATTAATCTTGGGTATTTAAACCCCATTTGCTCTTCATTGACATTTATTGTGCTCTGATTAAAGTTGTCATCAACTGAAGCAATGTTGCTGAAAGTGAATGCTATTATTTATATATTTATTTACCCTGGTGCCTAAATTTGTATTGTGGAGCCTAACTTTTGCAGAAATCTGTCAAGTCCTGAGATACCTGCAAAACTATAAATCTATGAAACGGTAATACAGAGCACTTCAGATAGAAATATTATAGGTTAGACTAGACCAATGTTGGCTAACCTGTGGCACTCCAGGTGTTGTGAAACTACAATTCCCAGCATGCTTTGTCAGGTATCTGCTATACTTTTGCAATTAAGGCATGCTGGGATTCGTAGTTTCACAACACCTGGAGTGCCACAGGTTAGCCAACATTGGTCTAGTCTAACCTAGAATATTTCTATCTGAAGTGCTCTGTATTACCGTTTCATAGATTTATAGTTTTGCAGATATCTCAGGACTTGACAGATTTCTGCAAAAGTTAGGTTCCACAATACAAATTTAGGCACCAGGGTAAATAAATATATAAATAATAGCATTCACTTTCAGCAACATTGCTTCAGTTGATGACAACTTTAATCAGAGCACAATAAATGTCAATGAAGAGCAAATGGGGTTTAAATACCCAAGATTAATAAAAGCTTACCTGCACCTGGAAGTTGAAGAAATGTGGACCAGCGGAGCCTGTGGATGATGTCACCTGTTGTGTTGCATACCGCTGACAGTGCTGTACTGTCACTCAGCTGTAGGAACACCTTTCCTGAAGCGGTTGACTGGGTGGTACCTAAATAAGACACACGGAGGCCAGCTGACAGGTCTCCTAGTGCAGGCAAACACCCCAGTGTTATGCTTGATAATACAAAAGAAATAGTGAGAAGAGTGTGATAAATAAAACAATTTATGGCATATGATGTGCTGAGCACAATTAGCAGTAAATGAATAGAGAAAGAAGTAACAAAAATTATATTCCAGTGGATCTGAAAGGAAAAATGTGTAAATAGAAACTAACAAAACTAGGGCAGAAGTAAAAATACATAAATACAAAGGTGCAAATAGAAAAAGAAATAAAACTGTTTAAAGGCAGAAGTTCATTGAGACCCTTGGGCCATATAGTATCTAATTTGAAGATCCATTTAGACTTCAGTTGTAGAAGTTGTTTGTCTCTGTCCCCTCTTTAGAATTATAAGGGGACATGGTCAGTAATTTTGTAGTAGAAGCTAGCCACCGTATGTTTGTAATCCAGGAAATTTGTTGCTACTGGCTTCTCCACAGTACCTGTTTCAAGGTCAATTCTTATAGCAGAATGGTATAGCAGCATGATAGCATGATAGCAGCTTTCAAATACATCAAGGGTTGTGACCGGCTTGAGGAGGGTACCATTTTTCAAAAGAAAAGTTGTAATAGAACACGAGGGCATGGATACAAACTGGAGGGTGGTAGATTCAAAGGAAATGTGCGGAAAAATTACTTCACTGAAAGGGTGATAGATAAATGGAATATTCTCCCATCTGAGGTGGTTGAGGCCAATACAGTAGAACAATTTA
>WWET01000640.1:437823-450786 GCA_011038615.1 Limnodynastes dumerilii | reverse complement strand
TTTAGGAAATTGGGAACTGCTCTTAAACAGGTGGCAAATACTGTGACTTTTTCTGAAGTGCTGCCAGTACAGAGATATGAAGAAGGTAGAATGTGGCGCATTCATGATTTCAATCTGTGGCTTAGGAAGTGGTGTCATGAGGAAGGATTTGGGCTCATAGAACATAGCCATTCCACCTGGCAAAATAGGAACTTGTATAAAAAGGATGGCTTACACCCATCTTTTGTGGGGACAGATATTCTAAGTAAACAGTTTGAATGCTTTATTAGAAACCATTTAAACTAGGAGAGGGGGGCAGTGATACAAATAAAAATAGCTGCTCCCCCAACCAAGAAGTGCTGTGTGGCCAGTCAATAATGACAGATAGCATAGCCACAGCAACTAACGGAAAAAAAGAACAGAAAAAGCAATATTAAAATATCTAGCAATAATAATAAACTGAAAAATAGGAGGTGTTCAGTACTGGAATCCATACTGTGTCTCCAGAAAGACATAAATACATTAGAGACTGTGCAAAGAAGAGCAACTAAAATGGTCCATGGCATGTGTCACAAAACATATTAAGAAAGGCTAGAGGAATTAAACATGTATAGCTCGGAGCAGTAAAAGGAGAGGGGGATATGACAGCAACTTTTCAAATATATCAAGGATTGTGACAAGCTAGAGGAGGGGGCATTTTTCAGAGGAAGAGGTGTAATAGAACACGAGGGCATGAATATAAATTGGAGGGTGATAGATTCAGAGGAAATGGGCGGAAAAATTACTTCACTGAAAGGGTGATAGATAAGTGGAATAGCCTCCCATCTGAGGTGGTTGAGGCCAATACAGTAGAACAGTTTAAACATGCTTGGGATAAACATAAGGATAGCCTAAATTGTAAACTAAATTGAGGGTAAATAGGGTCTAGGGTCAGTATAGTTTTGAATAAACAAATGTGCAGACTAGATGGGCCATGTGGCTCTTATCTGCCGTCACTTTCTATTTTTCTATCTTAAGTTACAATTTTAATGCAATCTGATCACTGAGCAGTGTTTGCATACAGATCTGTAATTGCAAGTCCGCTATATCCACACATCCAGGTGACCACAATACTAACTGCTTCCTTCTCATAAATAGCCATAGCTACTTTATATTCCTCTTCCTCCTCCGGTGCTGGCATCTGGTCTTCGGCTTCTGCTCACTAGAGTCCCCTAATGTCGATGATGTCATTTTTCCTATAAAAGGGGGCCCCCTAGCGACAGATCGGTCATTAGGAACGGCGACACAGAGGAGGAAGAAGGGGTGCATCATCGAAAGGCCAAAGGCCAAAGACCAGATGCAAGCACCGGAAGAACATCTTCAAGCAAGCTGACAAGCCTCTCCCAGCACCTTTGAAAGAAGATCTGCAGAAGAAGATGAAAATACTAGCAAGTCATACCAACACAGATGACTGCTAAATGGTGAGTCGCGACATTTATTTATTATTTTTTTACACATTTTTACACTAACATACACTTTAGGGTACATTTTTTAACAGTGGCCACCAGTATTTTCTAGCAACTAACTAAGGGATATGTTTGATACATTTTATTCAGGGTTTCACATGTAGTGTTAGGTCAGATAATATAGAAAAGTTTATTGGGGTACATTTTTACATTTGTAAGGGACACAACACATTTGCTTACACATTTCTATCACTTATCAGGCCGCTGCTTACACTACAAGGATTAGCATGGCCACAAACACATGGCCATGCTTTTAATTATAGTAGTATATGCGTCGGCAGTTTAAGTGATTGAAAAATGCATGCCGATTTTGAGATGGAGAATCGCCGTGCTCTTCTATAGAAAAGCATGGCGATTTATCCATTTTAAAATCGATCAACATCGACGGCGATTCAATATCGATGGCAAAAATTCGGGCAGAGTATATGCCGTGAATTTTGCTAAAAAAAAAAATCGCTACTCAAACCCAGCGATTATGATCATCGATGTTGAATCGCTGTAAAAAAACAACCTTAGTAAATGAGGCCCTGAGAGTTTGAAAAAAATCTAAGATACTTACGTGTGCTTCTTGTGACCATGCTCTTCCCTGAGGATTATACAGGCAGGACGTGTACAGAATGTGTGTCTAACCAACAATTGCAGCCGTCACAACAAATGTCAGATTTCATACAATTGATGAGACTGCATTATCAGACACTTTTATTATTAAGGATGATCTGCAAAGGATGTCAGCAAAGAGGTCTAGATCAGTTCTTTCTGATGAATCGGGGGGGTCTGGTCAGGAAGAAGTCTAAAGATGATGTACCTTTGCAGGACTTAATATTTAAATAGTCAAAAGAGAAGAATAGAGTTTTTCCTGTTTCGCAAATAATTAATACATCATCCTAGAGGAGTGCAATACCCAGACAGGAAGGTGCTGTCTTTAAGTAGAATTCAGAACATGTATCCCTTTGCTATCGAGGATTCGCGCAAGTGGGACGACCCACCTAGCGTGGATGCTGCAGTATAGCACATCTCTAAAAAGACAACGCCATTAGACAACTGATAAACTAATTAATAAAGTTATGGGCGCTGTATAATAATTTTGTTGAGTTACCCAGCTATAACAGTTGGCAACTCAAATAAAAAAGTAAATATATTAGTAATAATCATACAATTAGCTGCCATCTGGGGAGATTGTGCAGAAAACTCCCTAATTATAACAAATACTGTTTCTTCAAAGCATTAGAACAAGGAATGGACAGCGCTGGGTCTAAGGGTATATATAGGTGTATAAATTGCAATTTGCAAGCAAAAATATTCAGAATATTAATTTATTCGATCTATTGTAATTAGTGGTGTTAATGAATAAATCAATCAGATACCGGCATGTAATACTGAATAATAAAATATTTTATTTAATATAATCACCTAAAATTTATGGGTTGAGACCCACTTGAGGAATAAACAATTTTTATATATATTAAGGTAGTCCAGTACCCCAAGATATTTAATATTATTTGTGCTTGTATTCCCCTTCAGTTGGATAACACACTCTATGATGATAAAACACAGTCCTTGACTGGTGATAGTAACTGTTATAATTGTTCAATAAATGTCCAGCTATTTGAGCACTGGTTGTTACAGGTTGTACCCGTGGAGCTCTTTAAACAATTATTTCACTTTTCAATAGAATAAGTTATTAATAATACACAGTCTAACCGATGTTAAGTATGCATATATATGTCCCGTTGTTTAGACACTTGTAACAGATATTGTAGATGGAGCTCAAACACAGTGTATTGACTCACGTGCTCCCGGTGTTCGCAGTGATGTTCATGATAGCGGAAGGTATGTTGTAAGCCTTTCACCGGTGTCCGCTTCCTATGGGTTAATAGAGTATAATTTGAAAACTCCTCTCCTGGTGTCCGCGTCAAGTCCCGCAGTTGTTGCTGACACCCGCTTCCAGGATATGGTATACCGATAGGTGCCGGCTCTAGGTGTCCAGTGGAATAGGTGTGTAGGAGGAGAAAGGTGGGAGCGTTGCTGCCCGCCCACGGGTGGCCAACCCTGGGTGCAGGTTACTCTCCAGCTCACTCTTAGCAGCAAATAGAGTTGGGTTAATTCTAGATGGTTTGATTAGGGATTACCTCCACTTCAATTCCTCAGATTGGGTCTTAATTTAAAAAGTCCGCTTACGCCTTTCGTCCAGTATCTCTGGACTTTCTCAAAGCGATTTGATGTATTCAGACACCTTTGAACATATATTCATGTTCTTCAGGTGTTATCATCCTCTCTGTTAGGGATTTAAAGGGCTACTGGACACCTAGAGCCGGCACCTATCGGTATACCATATCCTGGAAGCGGGTGTCAGCAACAACTCAGCCCTGGTGCTATTAGAGGATGCTAAGAAAAGATGTAATAGAACACGAGGGCATGGATATAAACTGGAGGGTGGTAGATTCAAAGGAAATGTGCGGAAAAATTACTTCACTGAAAGGGTGATAGATAAATGGAATATTCTCCCATCTGAGGTGGTTGAGGCCAATACAGTAGATCAATTTAAACATGCGTGGGATAAATATAAGGGTATCCTAAATTGAAACCCAAATTGAGGGTAAATAGGGTCTAGGGTCAGTATAGTTTTCAATAAACAAATGGGCAGACTAGATGGGCCATGTGGCTCTTATCTGCCATCACTTTCTATGTTTCTATGTTTCTAATACTTTTAAAGATAGTATGGATCGCAAAATTGAAGTTCGCTTAAAGAAATTACATTTCCTGACTGGTGCAACATTGAGACCTGCTATAGCAGGCCTGGCCAACCTGTGGCTTTCCAGCTGTTGACAAACTACAAGTACCAGCAAGCTTTAACTGCACAGGCATAGCTGATACCTGACAAAGCATGCTGGGATTCATAGTTTCTCCACATCTGGAGAGCCACAGGTTGCCCAGGCCTGTGCTATAACATCAGCTGTCACCTCCAGGGTCTTGTGCAGCTGGTGTGATGAGCTGGAAAAGAACTTGTTAGATGGCATTAAGAGAGGGGACTTATTAAAACCAGTACAAGAAATTCAGCTTTCTACAGAATTCTTGTGTGAGTCATCAATGGATATGATTAAATTGACAGCGATATCTGCAGCCACTGCTACTGTGGCAAGGAGAGCTCTGTGGCTTAGACCATGGGCTGCGGATGGTCAGTCCAAAGATCACCTGGTGTCTTTACCATTCCTGGGAGAGTACCTATTTGGGAAAAAGTTGGATTAAATTATCCAGAAAACATCAGGGGGTAAATCAAACTGGCTACCGCAAGATAATTCAAGATACCTTATTTCAGTAAGCCCAGTAGACCGGTACAATCGGAATACAAAGAAGCGAGAATATACAGGTCAGGTAGAGCCCTTATGAGGAGGCTTAAACAGAGTATGACTCATAGTAATTTTTGGGGCCAAAGAAGCAAGGATAAGAGGCCCTTTCATTCTTTTTCTCAATGACGCCAGAGGGAACAGCCCAGACCACAGTAGGAAGCAGACTGGGTCAATTTTACACATCAATATAAGACAGGTTGGTACTCAGTGTGATTCATCACGGGTACAAATTTAGAGTTCAGACACCGCGCTCAGATAAACATATTTGTCAAATCTTTAACATTAAGAGACAGGGAACAAAGGCTAGCATTACCAACAAGTCTGTTAGAGTTACAGGACCTGATTCACACTTAAGAATCTTCTTAAAATAAGAACTTAAAGTCACTCCTGGGCAAAACCATGTTAATTGCACCTGGGCAAAACCATGTTGATTGCAGGGGGAATTAATTTAATTGTATTCTTTGCATGCAGGGATATATCTTTGAATTGCTTACTGCACACAGATACTGACCAGCTTTACTATTACACTGTTATTTAGACTTGGGCTGGGAAATATCACCTCTCAACACTAGTATTGTTTGCAACAGATGAAATATGACTCCCCTGCAATCAACATGGTTTAGCCTAGGTGTGACTTTAAGTTCTTATTTTAAGAAGATTCTTAAGTGTGAATCAGGTCCCCTATGACAAAAAGTAATAACAAAAGCTCCCTCACACCAGAAGTTCCAGTTATGTTATTCAAAGATCTTTGTGGTCAGAAAGAGTTCCAGAGGCTTCAGGACTATTCTGGATTTGAGACCTTTAAATCAAAATATCAAGCTCAGGAAATTCAAGCCGGAGTCCATGAGGTCCATACTGACATCTTTGCCACCTCAAGCATTCCTAACTACAGAAGACCTCAAAGATGCCTATCTTCACATCCCCATTTTCATGGGACATCAAAAATGTTTAAGGTTCACAGGGTTTGATCACCATTTTCAATATGCAGCCCTTCCATTTGGCCTCTCAATATCTCTCAGGACATTCACCAAAACCCTAGCTCCTTTCATGGCTAGGACAACAAAGGATCTTTGGCCATATCTCGACGATTTATTAATAGCCGTCATCATCAACACAGCAAGGCACCGTTCACACAGGCAGAGTTGTGCGATTTTTGGAGGATCATGGCTGTTTAGTCAATTAAGAAAAAAGTAATCTTCAACCATCCCAGTTAATTACATACCTAAGAGTCACCATAAATATGAAGTAAGACAGAGTCTTTTAACCTCCACAAAGAGTCTCCAGTCTTCTACAAGAGGTGGAGTACCTCAGACACCAACCATGGATAACATCAGGAGAATACATTAAACTATTAGCCTAATAACAGCAGTTTTAGTTCCAAAGATGCTTCCTGGATAAGAGGGACAAAGACGGTTATGTATTCCTCTTCAAGACCTGTATCAGCAAGACCAGGTCATGTGTCTAACTCAAGATGCCTAAAGATCTTTGTTGGTGGTCAAGGACCAGCAATCTGTTCCTTGGGAAGCATTTAATAATTTCAAACCCGGTCATCCTAACTATGGATGCAAGCGGATTAGGCTGGGGAGGACCTATGGACTCAAGGAGTTTGGGATTATCACATGACAGGGGTAAATTCAAATTCATTAGAAACGCAAGCAGTCTTGTTAGCATGCCGTCATTTTCAAGACGCCTCATCAAGGTCACCACCTTATAAATTCATTCAGACAACAAATTGGTTGTGTTGTAAATCAATCATCGGGGCCACAAAAAGAAGGAAACTGTTGGAAAAAACTATGCAGTTGTTTGCATGGGCAGAGAATCAAGTGCTCTGTATCTCAGCAGTGAATGTGGCCATAGCATTCAATATCGAGGCCAATTATCTATCTCAGCAGAAAGGGGATAGACCCAGGAGAATGACAGCTGGATGAAAATCAATTTCTTCAGAATATAAGGAAATAGGGGAAACCTCAGCTCGATCTTATGGCCACAAAAAAGAATGCAAAATTAAGAATGTACATTTTCTAGATACAAAGAAAGTGGTGCCCAAGCAACAGATGCTCTGGCAGCCCCTTGGGACTTTGACCTTGCATAAGTATTCCCTCCATCTCCACTAATCCCTCGGTTGCGGAGAAGAATAGCTATGGAGAAGGGAACGGTAATAGCCATTCTTCCCTTTTGGCCCAGAAGGACCTGGTTTTCCCTAGTACTTCAGCTAGCAGTAGACAAGCCTTGGAGGTTGCCCATCTATCAAGGTGTACTGAAGCAAGGGAAAATTGTGCATCTGTGCCCACAAAGCTTAAAATTGAAGAAAAACACCTGAAGAACAAAGGCTTTTCTAACAAGGTAATTTCCACATTACTTAAGTCTCATAAGCCATCCACCAATAAAGTGTATTATAGGATAATGTCTTTGCAGGCTGGTGTAACGCTAACAACCTTTCGCCTACTAGTCCATCTATAGGCCAGATTTTAGATTTTCTACAAGAGGGATTAGAGAAAAATCTAGCGGTTAGTTCTCTTAAGGTACATATTTCAGCACTTAGTGCCATGCTAGATTGAGATTTGACAAATGCCCGTTTTATTAAACATTTTGTACAAGCAGCCATTAGGTTAAGACCAGCCTTTAAATGTCCTATCGCTCCTTGGGAGTTGAATTTAATTCTTAATATACTAACAGAGACCTCATTTGAACCCCTTCAAGACATACACTTAAAATACCTTACATTGAAGGTAGTTTTTTGGTAGCAGTGATATCAGCTAGATGTTTTGGTCAGAAAAGCCATACACTCATTTCTATGAAGATAAGGTAGTTCTCAGAATCAACCCTAATTTTCTACCTAAGGTAGTCTCCAGCTTTAGAAATAAAGTTCATTCAACTAGAGCAGCATCCTGGGTGAAGAAAGAAGCTTCTTCAGTAGAAGAACTGTGTAAAGCGGCAGCCTCAGCTGATGCTAGGTTTAGGAGAAGAGTGCTGTCTACGGTTGTTTAAAGATATAAATTCGCTTTGTAATCCATTGTATCATTTCCCACTCCAAAAGGGATTTGCTTAGTTAAAAGTGCTGCCACGGAGAAGGAAGGAGAAACGTGAGATTATTACCTGATAATATGGTTTCCTCGACTCCTCCATGGCAGCACATATTGCCCAACGTGGTATTAACCTTGTCAAGTGTGTTTTATTATAGCTTTTGGAAGTTGGAAGACACCGGCTGGAGGAAGGGGTGGTCCTTATGTACAGGCTCTTCTTAATACCTTTCCTGGCTCAGGATGGCAGACGGGATATACACATCGGGCCGGATCCTCAACTATGGCCTTCTTACACAAACGGCCGTAATTTGCTGAAAGATAGCTACTGCGCATGCGTAGTAACTTTTGTACTTAATCTACGTATTGTTTTGGTATGTAGATTGCGTATATGCGGTCTTTCAGAGTATGCAGAGTATAGTATACAAGAACTGACAGATAAAACAGGATAGCTACTTATCCAGCTGATGCCCCAGCGTAGGTCCTATTTGCTCCTGTGGTGTACATGTGGTCAGACACCGTCCTAGTCTCCCATTTTCTCAGAACAAGACAGAATACTGAAATTAATATGTTCCTATTAAGGTTTGTTCTTACCAAAAATTACTTTATCTTAAATGGCAATTACTATTTGCAGACACGGTACCAACCTATATGGTCTGGGAAAGCAGCTGACAGGGGGTGCTGTTTCAGAGTAGCTGTTTTGGAGAGTTCGGGACCTCTGTCGGGGGGAGCTCTCAATTTAAAAATACATGAGATATGACCCAAAGTTGGGACTTTGACAGTTTTAGAGTTAGGACCACCAAAATAGAGAAGCCTTGCAAGTGGCTGGTGGCTTATCATATATCTGCAAATGTATGTAACGATTTATCTGACTTTTATTTTAAAGATAGAATATTATGGTTTGTTGCTGGTTAATTGCAAGAATGCTGGGTGCCTTTTTGTATTTGTGTAAATTCTCCATATCTTGAAGCATCTGCTCTATATTAACTTATAAATTGATTTAAGCAACATCCATTTTATTTATTTTTAATAAACATCTTTTTTCCCCGGCTTTTTTCCATTGTCATGGTTTTAAATACAAAGTTTAATAAAGCTTACAAAACGGGTCTAAGATATACATGATGGAAAATGTTAGAAAGACACTGGTTTTCCCCTGCCACAACAATTGAGAGATTTGGGCAAGGGCTGTCTTTAATTCAATTGCTGTCAATAAAAACTAAGCTAAACTATACATGATCCTCTGTCTCAGAGAAATTGTGGTCATAGAGGCTAATTTATCAACATCTGTTTAAAATATCTATTAATATCCCACAATCTTTGACTGTGCAAACTCCAATTAGTGACTTGACTTCTGCAGTGAGTTCCCATATCTCAAAACACCTGGTTAGTTCTTCTCTTTAATCTAAAACAAGTGTTAACAATGACACTTTACTAAATTATGGAAAAATCTGATACCAATCTGTGACATAATCTAAGGCCATAGTATTGAATGTTGTACATGTGGAAAAGACCACCCAAAAACAACCTCTCACATATCTGGGGAATAGTGCCCTGAGGACATAAGGTTACAGTTAAAAAGCTTAGACAGAGTTACTGTAACATCACTGATCCGGACACTGAATGAATCCACTAACTCACACTGTGCATTTCTAAAAGCCAATCTTCAGATAGTACTTTGTTAAAGAAAACTTGCATACTAATTATGAACGGTTTTTTTTAAGGAGTTTTCCTGTTTTATTAGGGGGAGGTGGGATTTTAAAAACAAATACTGCTTGTATATTATTCTATTAATGTTATGTAACATTGATCAACTGCTGTTTCAAGACATCACCATGATAAACACTAAACATTATATTGGATCCCCTGCAGTTCTATCATCCTATTGCAAGTGACATCAAAGAATTGTGTAGAGGTCAAGTAAAATTAATTATGCATGTGATTCATGATCTTATAATAAAGACAACAAGGGCTGCTGTCTGAATCCAAATTACTGTTTGCTGGAGCTTTTAATTCTGCTTCAATGACTCATATTTCTGCTGTGCTGACACCATGACACAGCTCCACACCCATAAGCTCTGATTCCATTAAAGTGAGACTGAAACCTGTGCTTTCACAATTGCTCTTAACAGTCACAAGTATTTAGAATTCAGGGATACAGGTATCTGCATCTAAGATGGGTTTCTATGCTCTTCTGCATTGTCACTTAAAGGGCCAATACACAGACATATGCAGCAACCGTTCCTTAAGCAATTCTGTAATTATTTGAGTCTTTCTGGATCTAAGCCATGTTTTTTACAATTGCCAGCAGGATGATCAGAAGTGGTACCTTATGATGCCTTTCCTATTTCCAAAACAGACTTACCGGCCGAGTGGTTGTTCTTTGGATGGCTCCTGTATGACCTCGTGTTTGTTTGTAATCTATGCAAAGATTAAAGCAGTCTGCAAAGTGGAGGGATAAAAGATCTATCAATTCAAGGTTTAAAACAAAACTTGGGTTTCCTATATATATAAGACAAAGCATCTATTTTGCCAGTGATGGGCAACAGACAGCTGCATGTGGCCCTTCAGAGCAGACACCAGTGTTATAGAGGTTGTCAAATATTTTCATACAGACAGAGCACTCTGTATTATTGTGATGGATCAACAACCAACTCACTTCATAATTATAAGAATCTTGTAAGAGCCTGGGTTTCACTGGAATGGTACAGGCTTGACTGCAGAGTGCTAGCAAATCACAACCCCCAATGGTAACTCACTGTGGTAACCTGTTCTAGTAATAACTCACCACAAAATGACACACACACACTTGCACAGTGTATAGCAAGATCAAAACAGAGCAGTCAGGTGAAATAAGCAAGGAGACTGACAGAGGAGTCAGGTGGCATGGACTCAGAGAGCAGCGACACCCTGAGGGAAAGGTGTAATGGTTAGGGACTGGATCCAAAGCACATGAGAGAGGGGAGAGAACACCTTAGCGAGCGGAGAAGCACTACCCCTTACTACTTTTTTTCTAAAATGCACGTAACAGGAGGGCGCATGCACCTTCCACTCAAAACACAGGTCCGAATCCGGTTCTCAAAGTGGAAACTGAAGAGAGAGAGAGTCAGATGGAAAAGTCTCAGAGACAGAGAGCTACACACTAATAGCTAGATGGCATACACTTCAAGTGGAAACTACAGTAAACAACAGAGTGAGTAGGATGACAATACTCAGGACAGTTTCAGATGGAAAACACACAAAGCTCTCTGCAGGAAAGCAAACAGAGAGACAGGATGATGATAAGGCATGGGGGCATATAATCTGTAATTAGGGGTGACACATGTAACTGAAGAAGTGGGGGGTATACCATGTAATGTGCGATGAGGCATGTAATGGAAAGGGGTAGAGTTATATTTTGTAATGTGGGATGAGGAATTTAATAGAAGGGTGTGAAGGTATATTATGTAATGTAGGTTAAAGCATGAAACTGAAGGGTAGGGGTATAATATGTAATGTAGGATGAGGCCTGTAACTGAAGGAGGTAAAGGTATATTATGTAATAAGGAATGAGAAATGTAATGGAAGGGGGTAAAGGTATATTATGTAATGTGGGATGAGACATGTAATGGAAGTGGGTAGATGTATAATATGTAATGTGGAATGAGGCATAAAACTGAAGGGGGGTTGTATTATATATAATGTGTGGAGAGTATATAACTGTATGAATATAACTGAATGGGGGACGGTATAAAATGTATTGTGGTAGAAGGCATGTAACAAAATGAAATAGTGAGCCTAATCTTTGTCTTAAATTATTTTTAATTGAGATTGACTTACAAATGTTATCTTAATGCTTTTGATTCCTTTTTTTGGTTTGTTTAAACTGTTATTACTGGTTTTTAGCAATAAAGAATCCATACATATACAAGTTTTATTAAAAGAGATACAAGTGTAAACATATCCAGTACATAAAACAGGTTTATTCAGGTGGTCTATATATTATAATACAATAATCAACTTGATCATTTAGAAGAGATAAAATGGTAAGATGTAACCATGTGCTCCCTCAGTCTCAACCGACCTGTTCACGTAGGCTAATGGTAAAATAGAGAATATCTCTACGATCATATCGCTGCGAATATCACAGCAGCATGTAACAGAAACATGTATCTCTGAACTTTTTAGAATTCTGTTCAAAATCTGATTCTATGTCGTCCATGGACAAGTAAAAATCAATTTTTTTGAACCAGATTTGGTTCCAGTTTTAGGATCTCCAAAAAGAGGGGATTACAGCTTTGGCAGTCAAATTCAAGCATTCGCAGTAGCGATCTCTTGCAGGCAGAAAGAGCAGTTGGTGACCAGTTCAGCACCCAAAACAGTGGGTCATCTGTAAACGGTTGCCGCATAGTTTACCCCGACAGTCCGATCACTGATGTACAGAAGCTTCTCAGACTCAAACATTCACACCATATATGATATAGGGAGCCCCCTGTACATCCAACAGTGCTACAAGGCACGATACCTTATGGGCAGCAGTACAACCTACTCAATAATTTGTCATTTCTTTCAATAGCATCAGTGATGCTGGAACAGGTTAGGGAAAATTTGAAAATTTATGTCCAGTGTCTATGGGGTGTCCTAGGTCCTGTTCCCATGCCTGAGAAAAGGAAGGTGGGGCGGGCAAGGTCTCTCCCAGGAATTGTTTATAGAGGCAAGATATAGTGAGACAATCACTCGGCCAATTGACAGAGTGTTTCAAAGGGGGTCAGAGTGCGAGAGAACACTGAGTGACAGACGGGGCTCTAGACATAGGGCTGGATCCCAACTTGCATCCGTCACCCCACTTATGTACGTTGCAGGGTAAGCTGGAACCGGACTGAAAGGTCAAGCTGGAACCGGACTGAAAGGTCAAGCTAGAACCGGATTGCAGGGTAAGCTGGAACCGGATTGCAGGGTAAGCTGGAACCGGATTGCAGGGTAAACTGGAACCGGATTGCAGGGTAAACTGGAACCGGATTGCAGGGTAAGCTGGAACCGGATTACAGGGTAAGCTGGAACCGGATTACAGGGTAAGCTGGAACCGGATTGCAGGGTAAACTGGAACCGGATTGCAGGGTAAGCTAAAACCGGATA
>WWET01000640.1:423604-436322 GCA_011038615.1 Limnodynastes dumerilii | reverse complement strand
AAAACTAAGTGGTGATTGGATTGTGCTAGATTCTGCTGTATTGTGTTTGTAAAATAATTATTTTATAAAAAAAAAAAAAAAGAAAAAAGAAAAAGATCAATAGCAGCTCAAAAATAAAACTGTAGTTCTTGGCACTTGCAACATGGTAGGCATTAAAAAGTTTTATAAGTTTGTTTGATTTATGTTCACACACTGAGCAGAATGAATACAATACAATGCAATGCAACAAAAACTTAAAATTTAACTAGACTGTAAACTACAATAAACAGATTTATGTAATGCAAGTACAAAGACGAAAAAAAAAGACAACAACCGGAAAAGAACACAAAATGGACTATGCACAAGATGAGCTTACAAACTGAAGTTCATTTACACTGGGTGAAATTCACTGATTAAACACAATTAAATACTCCCCTATTTACTCTTATTAAGCAGATCAACAATATAACTAAAATGTCAAATGAGCAAGATCATTTAAAACATCAGTGGACAACCAATTAATATTCTGAGATGAGCAATTTGCTGTTCATGTTAAGATTTGTTAAACTTCAAAACGTGTAATTTTTGGTTGCTTTGGCTCTACATTTCTAAATTCTTTAAATCAAAATTAACTCACTTCTCTATGTACTGTATATATTTGTTTACTTTAGTTTAAAATTAGCAATCAATGTTTTTCATCATTTTCCTCAGTTATTTTGGGGCTCCTCTACTGTTGAAGGTTTTAAGGGAGCTAAAGTTAAAGTGAACATATGTAGAATTGTTCTCTGTCAGCTTTTATTTCAGGCTTGTTACTAAACTGTGAAGAGTTTAGAACAATGAAAAGTCCATAACTTAAATTCATACTTTCCAACATACAGTTTGTTCCCTATGAGGCATCATGGAGGAGAGATACAGTTGATAGTCTAGAGCAGGAGTGGCCAACTCTGTTTGAGCAAAGAGAGTGATCTCCCTTAGAGCCAAAAAGTTAACATCAAAGGGCCGGATCCAGACCTACGGGCACCCGAGGTCATTACGGCCGGCATTGTAGCGGGGAGTAACACAACTATGCATGCGTAATAACTATTTAACACTATGTAGCATTTCGTTACGGAGATTGCGTACATGCGGTCTTTAAAGACCGCATGTACACTATCTACAAAATGAAACGCTACCTAGATAGCGTAAAATAGTTACTACACATGCGTAATGGCTAGAATCGCAAAATTGGGCACGTATGTAAAAAAAATTGGAGAGCTTATTGCAGTTCTAACGGCTTCTGTTCATCCGCAGTCCCAACTGCCTCATCCTATGCTGTCCCAACTGCTTTAGCCTATCACAGTCTCAACTGCCGCAGTCTCAACTGCCGCAGTCATTGCAGTCTCTGCTGCTTCTGCCTCCTATATCACTCCTTGTGTTACTTCCTCTGGATATTCATATTTACTTATTATTGCTCTTCTTCAGTTCTATACTTCTGGAAATTCATATTTACTTCATAAAGCCTTCTTCGTGTACCACTCTGGCCTTCAACCAATGAGCAGGGCCTACATCGGGAGCCCTTGTTTCCTGTTCACTACCGCTAACCCAGTGGGCCCTGACAACATTATTCCCGTACAGAGCACAAAAAACTTCCAGGCTAAGTCCCGCTACCTATACTGAAATCCTCTGCTGCTTGGAAATGTCTACAAAAATAAAGATTAGCCATGTATCTTCAAGCTCTTCTATCCCCTTCTTACATTGATGTTATTTGTTTTAAAAATTAAAAGAAGAAAGAAGAGCTTCATATAATACTGTCATACAAAGTAATTGTTTATATATACTCAATCTACTCAGTATTATACAAAGCTTGTTTCTTATTTTCATTTTTGGATCAAGCTTGGAAGATATTTGTAGTGGTATTTAAGTCCTGCAACCTAACCCTCCCCTAGACATCACTGTCCCGCAGCCTTTAACTAACCCTAACACTCGCCATCCAGCAGTCTAACACTAACCCTAACTCTAACACTCCCCTCTCCAGAACATTACTTTAACCCTTCCTGTCCCACAACATAACCCTAACCAGAATGGGTACCTTGTCAAAATAAGACACATAATTCACGAAGCTGACTGTTCCGTGCGTTTCCATGGTCTGCCAGAGGGCTCACTTGTCTTTTGTTCCAAGCTCTAATACTGTGCTGTTACCTGGCTATTTACCCCTGATTCCATTCAGCTGCGACCTCTGCATATTAACCTATATTAAGCTTCTCCCTTCACTCTGAGCTGATTTATTAATATCAACGTAGTCTATACTGGATATTGTTCTTTTCACAGCTCTACCTGAATGCTGAATCTGTGACTTTCTGAAGCTTCCAAGCCTGCATTCCTGGGTGAGTTCTAACTCACCCAACCTGTAGAAAATGCTATTTCCAGTTTGCAATCTCTATTGCTTCAATTCAGCAATCCTGATATTTCCAGTGTGCAATCTCTACTGCTTTAAGTCAGCAATCCTGATATTCGCAATGTGCAATGACCAATGCCTCAACCCTGCAAAAGTTGCTGTCTTCAGTGTGCAATTACCATTGTGTGCAAATCCTGTAGACAATTGCCATTGCCTCTTGACTGCAATCCCAATTGCCTCCAGTCTGCAACTGTCAAAGCTATCCTCACTGTACCACGCTTACCTGTGTGCCTAGTGGACAGCGCCGGTGCTAGGATGTTTGGCGCACCCTGCAAACTTTAAATTTGCACCCTAGATTAACAATTTAACACCAGATTATAGTAAGCATCATAAAACACAATCTTGTAACCAAAATAAAAGAAAGTAAATCATAGACACCACTACACAATACAGACAGTGGGGGTGATTCAGAGATGCGATTGCGAAAAGATCGCAAATATATGCATCTAATGTTAAGATCCTAGCAGGTTCCAGCCCACTGCATAAAGAGTCACTCCCCTTGCAAACAGCAGTGGATCTTAAACTTAGACCACCATTGACTAGCCCTAACTCTACGCTGTCATTTGGGATCTTAAGTGACGTGGTAGCGTTCATTTAAGATCCTAAGTGTCAGCCCGCGCCCACTTTCCCTCATTTCCCTGCCTCCCCCCGCCCATTTCCATGCAAATCCTTAAGATCTTAAAGATTCGCAGCACTTAAGATCTTAAGTGCTTGCGATCGATTCATTCCCTCATTTCCCTGCCTCCCCCCGTCCATTTCCATGCAAATCCTTAAGATCTTAAAGATTCGCTGCACTTAAGATCTTAAGTGCTTGCGTGCGTTTCAAACTTACGCTCTTAGCGCATTTACGCTCCTAACCGCTACGTAGACGGCGTTGCACTATTACTACGCATGCGCAGTTTTGCGAATTTTCTAGGATCTTAAATATACGCTCCTAAGTGCCGTGGAAATCGTATCTCTGAATCAGGCCCAGTGTCCTAGTCTCTGCTATACAATTCCCACTTCATTTTTAAAACCGCCAAACAATAGACTATATATTTAATCATTCGTGTCTTTCAAGCCCAAAGTATTCCCAAATCATTCCTCCCTGGCTTGCAGAATCCCCATCATGTGTCTCCAGCCACCCAATATTTTAAATCATGTTTCTCCAGCCCCACTGTATCCCCTATTATGTCTCCAGTCCCCCAGTATCCCCCATCATGTGTCTCCATCCTCCCAGTATTTTTAATCATGTGTCTCCATCCTCCTAGTATTTCCAATCATGTGTCTCCAACCCCCCAGTATTATTAGTCATGTTTCTCCAGCCCCCCAGTATCCATCGTGTCTATAGCCCCTCAGTATCCCCCATCATATCTCCAACCCCCAGTATCCCCATCATGTGTCTCCAATTCCCCAGTTCCCCATCATGTGTCTCCATCTCCCCAGTATTTTCAATCATGTCTCCAGACCCCCAGCATTTTCAATCATGTTTCTCCAGCCCCCCAGTATCCCCCATGATGTCTCCAGCCCCCCAGTAGCCCCATCATGTCTCCAGCACCCCAGTTCCCCATCATGTGTCTCCAGTGTATGGGGAACTGGGGCCGGCCTGGCACTGTCCTACACCGCATCCCTTGCTTACCACATAGTGCCAGCCCTGCTTGAGGACTATTCTAGCACTTTTGTGTTTGTACTTTTATGTGTTATGTTACTTAATAAACAAGTATTCCTGATACCTAAGCCTCAGTGGTTTCTGAACCAACCAGAATATCTGGGTTTGTAACAAGACCATTCAACACATCCCTGTTCCGGGATTTAAATTTTCACTATTAAAAAAGTGTTGGCAATGGTACGGTTATATCATTGTGAAAAACAAGACATTGCAGCGGCAACTACTAATATCTCCCAAGTGTCCAATATGACCTATCTCTTGATAAAAAGTATTATTTAATACTGTACTGTACACTGAAATGCATAAATCACACAGATATACATGTCAAACTATTAAACAGATTGTAATGTACCTCAGAATGCATTAAATGCCTACTTAATCCAAATGTTGCTGGATCAATTAATCAGTTATCGAATTTACATGTTTAGGCAGATATTTTGGAAATTACGTGTCTGGTATAAAATGTTGACAATCAAGATGTCAACAGTTTATGTTAGTATTTGTTTGCAACATCTGTAAACGTAATGTAATGCAGGCAACTTCAGATATGTAATTATACTGTATATATGTAAAATATTTGTAATACCAACATAATACTCAACTGTCGACATTTTGACCTGTCTATATTTTGACCTTCAACATAACAACCAGATACTGCAAATTACTTAGTTTCATATAATTAACTGAAGTTATTTGTCATAACTAGTGATTAAAAAATTACAGAAATACTGAAAAATAGAAGGTAAAGCACAAACCAAATCCCAATTGCTGTTCTTGTACAAGGCTGTTTTTATTATAATAGTCCCTCCATGAAGTGTTCCCCATATTAGTGGAAGCAGCAAAGATTTCCTAGGGCTGTAGCTGGTAGGAATATGCTCTGCTTAATTAAATAAGAACAGAGATTTTCATTCATGTTAATGGAGTTTTAACATATACACAATAACGCAAATGGCAAAATATCTATATGGTTTATAGGACAGACCCTAAAACTTACACGATGCAAAAGAAAATTTAAAAAAACTGAATGAATTTGCCACAAAGTTACAGTATATAAAGGGTCTTCGTGGACTACAAAGACAGGACCGTATCTAGTTGCTTAAGAATCACAGGGATTCAAACTTCCAGGTTTAAAAGTATTCATGTACTGCTAACCACTTTGCACTTCTGATAGTTAGCGCCTACCTTAACACCAGTAAACAGAAAATTGCAACAGAGCATTAGCTTGGATCAATACGCATCACTTTCAATTGCAACCCTGTCTGTCTGTCTGTCTGTCTGTCAGAAGTAACATTTCACTTAAGCCTGAATAGGATGAAATGTGTTCCAATCAGGTAGCACGAGTGCGTGTGCAGATGAAACCCAACCTAATTACACAGAAGCAGTAGGGAAAACCTGAAGATCCAATCTGTAGTATGTAGATGTGAGGATCTAGCAAACCATTAATATGTTAATAACTGCATCATTAGACAAAATAAAAGTTAGAAACACTCTGCCTACTGAATACTAAATTTCTTACAAAATATACATAGATAAAAGAAAGACTAAAATATATTTATCACAATCAAAAGAAATAGGTTACTTAAGCCCTTAAAAGTTACAAAGGATTTAAAAGGAACATTAACGGATATTGTATTTTTGTATTTAAAAATTGTATTATGTTCAAGAGTAAAACTGTTACACCAGATTATCATTTTATTAATAAAGGCCGAAAGGACAGAAAGGCTGCTTTCCTCTATCTTTACAACAGTAGTTTATCACCAGATTAGAATACAAGAGAATTAGTTATATAACAGGGATATTCGTTGTGACATCTGCATGTTCAGTGTGAAGATGGAATTGTATTTTAATATTTTGGCCTAGATCTATTGAGTGCTTAGGAAAAAAAATAAATCCTTTTTGTTATATTAATATCAAATATGTTTAGTGCACCACAATATTTGTAGTGGACAATATTATATATTTATTATTATAAAGTGATATTTTTCATCAAATTGAACAGAAGACATGGCTTCTGCTTCTTCTGAATAGCTGTGGTGTCACATTTGTAAAAAAATAAATAAATAAATAAATAAAATGCATTCATCACAGTTGTCAAAAAAGAATGGAAACTGCATATATTAATACAAATGTCCACTCTTAAGGAAAAATGATCTGAAAATGAAAAATAAAGCTCAAACTGTTTGTTCAATTGCATAATAAGAGTGAAGCACAGTTGTATATGTGTGTATATATATATATTCCATAGACAAAAAACCTTACAGTTTAACATGTATGATTAAGGTTTCTTGCATTGTCATAATATAGAGACCTTCAAAACTTTACCAGTCAAACTCCAAAAAGCAATGAAATTCCGACATTAAGGCTGGAGTCTTAATGGACGTGTTCCTTAAGCTATACAGACATGGTATACCATCACATCCTGTCGTTCGCTGCAGATTCATGGAGTGAAATTGCTGTCAATCACAAAATGGTGGAGCTGCTAATTCCCAGAATTGTAAGTTTGATTACAGGGGTAAGGAGTCTGTGACACAAGGTTGGAAAGCTTTGAGGCAGTGGCCCCTCTGTACCCACAGTAGTTATAAACTGCCAAATTAACATGAGCAGAAGAGGCCTTGCACTGTTTTTTTTTCAGAGCAGAGTGGGGGCATTTGGGCGGCAGCTATATCACTAGGGCCCTGCTGGTGGTCAGCATGGGGCCCAACAACCTTGTATATCGTATGAATGCAGCCCCCCTTGTATGTCTCCAGTATGTACAACCCACCTTGTTTGTCTCAGGTATGAATGTAGCCCCTGTGTATGTCTCAGGTATGAATGCAGCCCTCGTGTATGTCTCAGGTATGAATGTAGCCCCCTGTCTTTGTCTCAGATATGAAAGCAGCCCCCCTCCTTGTATGTCTCCGGTATGAATGCAACTATCCCTTGTATGTCTCAGGTATGAATGTAGACCCCCGTGTATGTCTCAGATATGAATGCAGCCACCCTTGTGTTTCAGGTATGAATACAGCCCCCCCTTGTAGGTAATTTTACAGTCACGTATCTTTGCTCTGCTGGTTTCCCGGACCCTGGATCTCTTCTTGTTCTTGCTCCTCCGCGGCTCCCTGCTCACTGAATGAGGCTGACCTTGGGGTTACAGAAGCGTCTATCAGATGACAGGGAGCTGCAGAGGAGAAGCCTTGTTCTCCGTCTGAATGAAGCTTTAGTTCTCACTCCCCAGAAGCATCAATCACTTAACTAACTAAAGTCAGCGTTACATTTTACTCATATTAAGCACTGACATTCTTTGCATCCTGTGCTGTAATATCTGTTTACTCTATTGCTGTACTGTGTGGTGTGTGCAGCCGGGGAGTTCACCACATACAGCTCAATAGAGTAAATGGATATTACTGCACAGGGTGTAAAGGAATGTCAGGGCTCAGTATGAGTATGATTGTAACGCTGACCTTTACTGAGTTATGTGATTGATGTTGCTGAGAAGTGAGTTTCCTTTACAAGGACGCTCTCCAGTCTCTTCTAATGCCTCTGATTTAAGTCTCCCACCCTTCCCAAGTAACGTCATAATTTATTAACTGCACCAGCCTGCGGGAGGGCGGGTGATTTAAATCAAAGATTGGAGAGCGTCTGTGTAAAGGAAACATTAGTGTTCACTCCCCAGCACCATCAATCACATAACTTCAGCGTTACAATCACACTCAACTGAACCCATATTTCATTACATCCTGTGATATCCATTTACTCTATTGAGCTGCACGTGGTGTAAAGCTGCCGGCTGCACACACCACACAGTACAGCAATAGAGTAAACAGATATTACAGCACAGGTTGCAATGACATATGGGCTCAGTATGAGTAGAATATTTAGTTATGTGATAAATGTTGCTGCGGAGTGAGCCCTATAGCTTCATTCACACAGACCCCACTCTCCAGTCACCTGTAACCAGTGTTGCCAACTCTGAAACATAAAACAAGCAACCGAGACATTAAAAACAAGCCCAATCCAATCCGAAAAGCCAAAAGCCCAACCATTATATATTATATATATATATATATATACACACACACATATATACACACACACACACACATCTATATCTATGTATACACACGTCAATAATCAAGATAAATAATATGCAATATTGGGTGCCATATTTCTATAGAGTAGCAATTGAAACAGTAGGTTGTCACAACAACCCAAGTCAGCACAAGAAAAAAATGCAACCACAAAATCTTTTATAATAAAAATTTCATTTTATTGCAAATATAGTGAGTATTTACACTATGAACAACTTTACGCAAGGCATGTGATCATATTAATACAATAAAGTGCAAAATATAGACAATTTTACTGGATATATATATATATCCAGTAAAATTTTCATAGTGTAAATACTCACTATATTTTCACAAAAATTTAATTTTTATTATGAGAGATTTTGTGGTTGCATTTTTTTCTTGTGTGCTGACTTGGGTTGTTGTGACAACCACCTTAATATAAGGCCCTTATAATAAATGAATATATATATATATATATATATATATATTCTCAAAAGTTCATCGTCATTGGATAGATGTCACATCTAATCAGTCATGTAGTGTCACTGACTGAGGTGTCAAAAGCTCCCTGATGCCTGTTCTGACAATTATTTTATACAATAGTGGTTTAAATCAAATTATGGGTCCACAAATAGTAAAATGTATTACATTTGGTCGGTATGTATAGAAAAGTATAGCTATCCCACAACAGAAAGTGATATAACAGGGATATAGACACAAGCAACAGCTGCAGGTGACATGAATAGAGATATTTGTGTATGTCAATCATATTACTGGCTTGCCAATTGAGAATAATGACTGATATACAGAGGTACTGCTGCATGTAAAGCATGGACATAGACTAATAAGAGGTCACTTATGATGTAACGTGGAACAGCAGGGCACAGAATGGTTTATATTTAAGTTATAAGAGAAGACCCAGCCAGGGCCGGCGTAATGCAGTCCGCAGGGGGATGTGGGGCAGGATGACACCGGGCTGTTGAGCCACACAAAACCCCCCCTCGCTCCCCAGCGCCTGTCTGCCCCCTGATATGGATGCAGCTGTTTAACAGTGTAAGGCGCTCTAACCACTCTGGTGTTTAACAGCAGTGCTTATGCACTGCAGCGCCTCCCCCTCCTGCTGTGTATCAATGAATGGCGCTGACATGAGCATCAGTATCATTCACTTCAGAGCCTGCCACAGAGGAAAGCAGAAGACGGAAGGTAAGGAACGTATAGGGGTCAAAGAAGGAATATTGGAAACTGGAGAGACATGATGGGAAATACTATGAGGCTGGAGACTTGATGGGGAATACTGAGAGCTGGAGAGACATGAATTGTGGAATATTGGGCAAGCTGGAGAGCTATGATGGGGATACTGTGAGTTGGAGACTTGATGGGAAATATTGGGAGCTGGAGACACATGCTGGGGAATATTGGTGAGGCTGGAGAGACATGATGGAGATACTGGGAGATGTAGACTTGATGGGGAATACTGGGAGCTGGAGAGACATGATGAGCAATGCTGGGAGCTGGAGAGACATGGGGGTAGATCCAGAACTACGTTTGCCGTACGTTTATTCGCGTAGCGTATTTTCGGGTGCGCACCTTCTATACACTCCCCTAGAAACACCCCTTGAACGTACGTATTTTGTCAAGATACGCTTTCTTTTCTTTTCCAAACCCTACCTTAACTTTTGCCAACGTAAACGCAGTGATCCGCACACGTACGTATAGGCAACACGAATTTATGCAGCTAAGCACGCCCATACTGTACACTTTAAATACAAACCCCCGTCTACTTAACGTATTTCAGACGTATTTTGGACTCACGTAAAATTGGCACGCCCACACGTAAGTATTTACGTGACACATACGTGAATGGCCCATACGTTCACAATTACGCTACGTTACTGTGCGTATTTTCTATGGTGCACATGCGCAGTACTTACCAAAAGGCGATTTTACGTCTCCGCCACGCAGAAATTCGCTCAGGAGCGTTGTTCTGGATCTGGCCCATGATGAGCAATGCTGGAAGCTGGAGAGACATGATGAGCAATACTGGGAGCCGGAGAGACATGATGGGGAATATTCGGAGCTGGAGAGACATTAACTAGGAATATTTATAGTCTGTATTGTGTGGCAGTTTTTAAGGATTAAGTAAGAATTGTATAGCGGAGACTAGGACACTGTCTGTATTGTATAGTGGAGCCGAACACCCTAGCATCAGCCCTGAACCCAGCCCTCACTGTAAAATTTATATGCTGCTAACCCCCGTCCACATTACAAAGTTTACAGGGTACCACACTGTTATGTATAGTAAAAATAGTCATTATGCTTTATACAACTACTTCATTGACAATATGAATATATTAAAATAATAATAAAAAATGTTATTCACTTTACAAACGTTGGGCCGTATTCAGACATATGCAATGCGGCCGGAGTTTACGGATATGAACTACTGCGCATGCGCAGTAATTTCGTTACGCTATACGCAGTCTTAAAGGCTGCGTATACGCAATCTACATTGCAAAAAGTAACGTAGATAGCGTAACGAAATTACTGCGCATGCGCAGTAGTTCATATCGGTATACTCCGGCCACATATGCAATGCGGCCGGAGGTCTGAATACGGCCCGTTAAGATTTTTTTGTAGGGACGGTCAAAAGCATCTTGGACTTAGACATGTCTCTAACTTATTAAAAATAGGAGCTCTGGAAGAATATCATCTATCAGGTGTTACTAAAAAGGTTAATTTTATTATGTGCCACAGGTGTTGTGTGATACATACAATGAGGCAGATCCAGTCCCCCGCACTCATTACGTTTATGCAAAGGTCCGTAAGTACGATCTCGTAGCACTCCCCGTTATTAGTAGTAAATCTGGACACTTACGTGTCCAGATTCCTACCTTAAGTATTACGACTAGGTCTGCGGAAGTAAACACATATAAACATATGGCGGGAATAGAACCAAAACCAGGGAAGGGCCTGCCCTTTCCTCGTAAGTACTGTAGTATGTACGATAGTACTTAAACTAAGGGAACATCTGGCGTGCGCATGCGCAGATGTTCCCTAACAGTGAATTTACACAAATGGCTTAAATAAATTCACTGTCGTCCGTAGGTCTGGATCTACCCCAATGTGCCTTTTCGTATTATTATTATTGGATTGCACAGATTCAGCAATCACCCTTTTTAGCGTTAAATAATTAAAATTTAAGTGTGGTCTGGGCGCTTATTAAATTTGCATTCATTGTACACGTCACTTGTGAACGGTCACGTTTGCCATTAAATAACTTTGTACCGTCTAACTATACCCTACTCATCGCTGATAACTTAAATGGTTTTGCAGGAATATTCCTCCATATGGTTATGTTTATGATACAACTGCTTACAAATGTTGGATTTTTTACACTACTAGATTTTGGTTGGATGTTAAATACTTATCTTAAGGAGGCTTTCACCTGCATACTTTCTTCACTCCCAGGAACGCGCATTGGTGTTTTGACTTACCCAGTTCTTCTTGTGCACCTGTCATGCAGCGGTTAATAAACAGACCATGACGGCCCAGAGGTGTGGAGTCCAACAGCAAGCCTGGTGTATAAGACACTGATGAGAAGAATGGTCTTTGCTGTGGGTAAACAGCAGGTCGCGGCGCTCTGCACAAGCACACAGATGCCATGATGGTAGAAAGGATCAGAGGTTAGCAGGAGATAGCCTAGGAGTTGCTACTGTGATTGGATACTGTGGTGAACAGTGGACATTGGAAGTACAGACACTATAGACACAGGCAGGAATCAGATACAATGTAATAAAGGAACCAGAGACCGGAGAACTGAAACCAAGGACTGGAGACAGGACCTTGACCAAGAACGCACTAGAGGACTTGAGGGTGCAATATCAGCAGGCAAGGGTTGCTCTGATAGGGAAGTGTTATTTTGCTGTAAACTTATTTTGAGTGTGGATCAAGTTTAATTAATCCGAACTACGTCCCTCCACCCCTTCCCTCTGAGTACAAGCGGTCTCAGCAGTGAGTTGCGCTTGCCACAAATTTGTGCGCATTTGTTCACGACATGTGCATTCTAAAGGAAAACAGTGATACACTATGCCATCGGGAGTACTTTCCAGTCTGAATCAGGCTTCAAATGACGAAGCCATGTCAGATAAATTGTGCTTTATATTTAGATAGGTGTATTATATTTAGATTAGATAGATTTACTGATTCTGAAGGCAGACAAATATGGACTAAGCTGATGCTAAATTGTATTATTTTTTGCAAATAGCTTCAGACAGTGATATGGATGCTATTTTTTTTAATCTCTATACATAAAAATACAATTCTAGCACAATTTGCTTTGTGCTTAAATAAATACAGCATTATTATACGCAACGAGAATAGACCGAATAGTCATTATCTTAACAAAAAGATTTTTTTAATACTCCTATATTTACCAACAAAGAAAAAACAACAATCGAATAATGGCACTAGGCTACTCAAATGCTCAAATAAATACTCAAATAAAAATCAAAATTCAATAATAAATAGTTAAAATGAATTAAGCTAAACAGCCCCAAAAAATCATGTCCAAAATAGATAGTCCAATATAATTATAATATAATTATAATA
>WWET01000640.1:382922-416908 GCA_011038615.1 Limnodynastes dumerilii | reverse complement strand
TGAAAGTCTTCTCGATTATTCAGGATCTAAAAGAGATGTGAAGAAAAAAATCATGATGTGGTATTTTCTTAATAAATTATAAAAAGCCTCAATTCAATAATTTCGGTGAATAATACAATTGGTGAAAGATATATGCGTACCAGATGTCAAATACCAGATAGCATGTTCAAAAATTTATTGTTATTATTCAGGATCTAAAAGAGATGTGAAGAAAAAAATCATGATGTGGTATTTTCTTAATAAATTATAAAAAGCATGTGCTCAATAATTTCGGTGAATAATACAATTGGTGAAAGATATATGCGTACCAGATGTCAAATACCAGATAGCATGTTCAAAAACAGGATTTATTGTTACTCACCGTTAAATCCGTTTCTCTTAGCTCATCTGGGGGACACTGCGACCATGGGTTGGTAGGTGCGAATAACTGCCCTATCTTGATAAAAATTAAGACAGGGAATTTACAGGATAACGCACTCGACTGAGAAACACATCTAGCAGATGCAAATGCTAGAAGAAACACAACTCTTCAGGACCAAAAATCTCAAATCAACAGAATCTAGAGGTTCAAACGGATTACATTGCACAGCGAAAGAACCAAACTAAGATCCCAAGAAAATACCGAAGATCGAAAGGAGGGGATATGGAGGATCCCCTGCAAAAATCTGGACTTCTGAAAGAAGAGCCAACCTCCGCTGGACGTACCAATATGAACGCCAACTCCTGTGATAGATTCTTGCAGACACAGGATGGCAGGCTTTGAGCATTGTTTGGAAAATTGATTCAGACAAAGCTCTAGAGCGTACAATATGGGATTCAAAAGCCATGCCATCAAATTGAACTGATGAAAACTTCGGTATAAAAATGGTCCCTGAAAAAAGGAGGAATACCTAAAGGACAGATAGCTGCACCTTTAGAGAACCCAGTTGAAGACCTGACTGGAGACCCTCCAGCAGGAACTGCAAAATTCCTGCTAAGTAAAAGATAAGATAATAGAACCCTTTTCTTCACACGAGTCATACAGAGAGGGAGTCTGCAACTGGGACCGACTTCTAGACTTTGAATGTCCGTGTACCACGAGTTTCCCAGCCAATTGGGAAGAACTATAATTAGCGGCTCTCCCTGCTGCCTAACCTTATTTAGAAGCCTTGGCAATATTGCGAAGGGAAGGAAGGCATAAGTCAGATGACTGGACTATGGAGCTGACAATATGTCCACAAACTACGTCTAAGGATCTCGGAATCTGGAGACGAACCGAGGCATTTCGAGATTCTGAGAAGACAGCATCAGATCTAGGTCTAGCAGACCCCACCTGAATAGCTGGAGGAAGACCCCCTGGATGGAGAGACCACTCTCCCAGGAAAACGGCTTGCCTGCTGAGGGAGTCTGCCTCACAATTTTCGACTCCTGAATCAGACCAGCAGTGATTGCAGGAACATGCCTTGAGGCCCATGAGAATATGCACTCTGCCTCTCTCATTGCCTGGACACTCTTCGTACCGTCTTGCCTTCTGATGTAGGCAACTGCTGTGACATTGTCGGACTGGATGTGTAGAGGACAACCCACTAACCACGACTGCACTGTAACAGAGCTCTGTGGACAGCACTGAGATCCCGAACATTTATGGATAGATTGGACTCCTTTAGAGACCAAAAACCCTGCAGAGGTAGGAAAAGAGTGACTGCTCCGCAGCCCGAGAGACTGGCGTCCAAAGTCACTAGAGTCCAGTTAGTCAGTGCGAAACAACGGCCTATCGACCCGTAGTCACCAACTTAGGGACACTCTCGTCTCCCTAGACAGATGAATACTCTGCTAAGATTAATGGTTACCGCTACCGTGTTTCCCCGATAATAAGACATAGTCTTATTTTTTTTTTTGGTTCAAAAAACACCATAGGGCTTATCTTCAGGGTAGGTCTTATTTTAGTTAACACTGACAGCAATTTCAATAAACAGGTAAGTGTCAACAAAAAAATCTACCTTTATTCAAAATTGGTCATGTCATGTCAGTCCTGCTTTACAATACTTTACTTACCGGTTTTTTTTGTCTCCACTTTCCTCTTTTTCTGTACTCTCCTCCGCGGTGCTGCTGTAAATCCACAGAAAACGAGGGGAGGGTGCACGCTCACTGTGAAAGAGTGAGACGCTGCAGCTGTGATTGGATGTCACTGTTAAATCTTTAACAGCAGCATCCATTTCATGTGGGGGGGCAGAGCTGGGGACATTGTAGCGTAGCACAGGGACCGGACAAAATGGGGATTTAGCTAGGTCTTATTTTCGGGGTAGGGCTTATTTTGGACCATTCTGCAGAAGTAAGGGTAGGTCTTATTATCGGGGTAGGTCTTGTTATCGGGGAAACACGGTACAAGGTGCCATAAGAAAAGAGAATGAGTATCCGGGATACTTACCACAGAATGTTCCATGGAACTTTCTGGACCAGAACCCCAGAAAGGGAACCATCTAGAACAAGGGCACGATCCTCTTCAGAAGCCTCACACATAGAAGAGCAGAAAGGAGCTCTCCTTGAGAAGAGGAGATGAGTTAATTTCTGAAGGGAAGAGATTTCCTCCGGAAGGAAAATTCTTTGAAGACCCGTATTAACGACCAGGTCAAGAAAAGTCCTACATTGAGATGGAAGACTGTAGAACTGTGTTGCAACCTGCAGATGCTCCCTATGACTGAACCTTTGGAAAAAAGTTGTCGAGATAAGAAACCAATTTGATTCCCCTTAACCTGAGACACTAACCATCTTCCCCATGGCTTCAGGAAGATTCAGCCGCACCAAAAGCAGATTCGCCAGACCAAAGGCAAAGACCAATAATTGGTAGTGGAGATGACAGGCTACTGCCATAGGAACGTGTAAATACACATCCTGAATGATTATCTGGGCCAGATAAGGCCTAGTCCAGGACCTAACTCCCGACCTTAGCACTGCAAGGCACAAGCGCCACTAACCGCGCCACCCCCAGTATTCGTGGGGTTTCATTCCGATAATGGAACATCTTGATTTTGGTCACCCAAAGCCTGGAAATCAGAATTCTACTTTACAAAAGGCGAAAGGAAAGGTCTGACTTATTGACCAGAAAGAGATTAGACTAAGACCCATTTTCCTTTCTGGGAGTGGGAAACAGGAACAATAAGCTTTCTGTCTGCATAGACTGGATTAGCCTATATGAGGCTGTCCTGTATGACAGCCGAGGTACTTATCCTCGAAACTGGAACATAACTCTGCTAGATCAGAGTTAAAGTCCAAATACTTGTGATGAAAGCTCAAACAGGCGTTCACAAAAAGTAATATACAAGTAATATATATAAGACCCACTCGCTCCAAAGGAAGGAACTGAATAAAGTCAGAACCTTTGTTTCTCAGCCGGCTTAGAAGCCTTACCTTTGGAAACCCAAGCCTGCCGTTTCTTAAAAGACGACTTAGGCTGTGATGTCTTATTAACCCCTGGTATAACTAGCCAGCGAGTAAATCAATCTAAGGGAGCCAAATCTAGAACCGGAGAAAACGTAATTTCATTAACCTCCCATTAGCTCTTGGATAGGTCTCCCAGCCAGCTGCCCCAGCCACCGGAGAGGAGGTCTTTCCCAGGGAGAACCTCAGGAAAAAGAACAGAGTCTGAGAAGACTCTGTTCTTCTCCTACAGCTGCCGTTTGTGACAGTGAGAGAGCTAACGCTGCAGCCACAGCACCAGCTCTCTCACACAGTGGCAGCTGTCTTAAAGAGACAGTAAAAGTCTCTTGACAGTAAAAATTGTAAAAATAAATAAAAATACATAAAAAGATAAATAAAAAGATAGAAGCTTTAAGCAGCTTCTCAAAAAAGCACCCAACTCCTGTGGCACTTGAAAAAAACTGAGGTCAAGCGGGGGCTAGAGAGAAGAGGAGCTTACCTCAACAGTAATTTTAACTGTCAAGTGCCCAGCTCCAGTGTGCCTCTACCAACCCATGGTCGCAGTGTCCCCCAGATGAGAGGAAGAGAAAGTATCTTTACCATAGGTCCTCTTTAGTAGCAAGGTTCTCATCAGATACAGCCAGTAGGTAAAAGACACATAGGACCAGATTCACACTGTGAATAACTCAGGTGCAAAGATAATGCCGCATATTTTTCAGAAAAGATTTTTGTGCTTGCCTCATAAAGGTGTACATAAAAATGAGCTACCGTAATAGACAGGAAAATATGCGGCACAAATTTTTTCCCTGTCTATTGCGGCGCGTATTCTTATTTGAATCTGGCACATAGAGATAAAAATCAGGGGTAGTATTTCACACAAATTTACTAACAATAACAGTTTAAAAATATGCGTACATAAAATCAATGAAAAGGCAAATTTATCTGAAAATCTCTGTCAAGATATATCACACTGCTCAGGCAGAATGTCTCCATTTTTACTCCTATATTTATTTACGAATAAATAAAAATTGCACAAAAGTAGCAATTTCACTATGCTATAGGTAATAAACTAAAGCGAAAAGCTCTAAAGCACAACAAAAAAACTCTTATCATGACAAAATCATGGGAGTGAGCTCTAAATTCAACACAACTGAAAATCACATGGGTTTCTAGAGCTGAAGAGCCACCAGAGCTTTTTTCCTGCTCCTGCCACAAGCTTAGCATGTTAGGGTAAAAAACCTAAAATATTTTACTAGTGTGGATTTTTTTATTGGGAAAAACCACCTTTACTCAATGCCATTACTCATTAGTGTTAAAGACCACATGAGCAACCAAGTTATTTTCTGGATCCCAAATAGACAAAGGTCCAGTTAGTTGCAGTGTGCACATTTTTCTTCAATTACAATTTTTTATTTTACTTGTATATAGTGTCTGAATAGAAAATTATAACTAAGTTGGCTTAGCAATAGTAGACTTGTCAACTTAAGTGTTATATGACAGCTGCATGAATGCTAACCTTTTTATTTCTAAGTACATTCTAATAAAACGCGGTACATTTTAACAATGATTGACTGACAAGTGACTTGCTTCTTGTCAAGTATATTTAAACTTTGTACTACACTGCATTCTTCTTGGATTTTTTACTTATAACTGTAATCTTTACATAGCATTCTACATGAGTCAAGTATCCTTAATTTATTTACAACAAAGTATTTAATTGGTATCATTTGTAATTGTTTTAAGAATCTACTGTAGTGTGTGAGTTTCTGTATTAGAACTGGATTAAGACTTTAGAGACCTAGGCACTTAACACCGAGGATGGACCCTATCCAGATTTGATTCTTTAGCAGTCAGAAATACAGACAGAGGAAGTATGAGGATCTGCTTTTGGAAATCCAAGGTATTCACTTTTGGTCAGGGCAGATTGCATAGTGATCAGGTAATGTGGATGCATGCACACGCCCAACATGTAAAAGTAAATCAATAACAATACAAACACTTGGAAAATGGAAAAAATCTGAAGTCTGGGTCAATTTGGTCGAATGTCATCAATCACAAGAAGAAAAAACCCACCACTCAAAGTCATGCTCTCTATTTGTCAGTACAAAAGCAAGAGATTTTGTTCCCAATATAGCTATGAGGTATGCACACTTGTCATTATCTCCCACAGGTGAGACGTCTGTTATCAGCGGGGTGTGGGTCCCCGCTAAAAACGTTCCTCTTTCTATAGGGCCGTTCTCTCCCAGCCAGTTTCGAACTTGCTGGGATATCGATTGCTTATGCCTCGATGAGCACTGAACATGGTGCTATGAAAGGTGAGCCTGAAAACTACCCCAACCCTTCCCCTAATTCTAACCCTAACCCTCCCCTTCCATTACTCTAACCCTAACCCTCCTTTCCCCTTAGCCTGACCCTAACCCTCCCTTATCTAGAGCCTAAACCTAAGACCCTCTTCCCCGCAGCCTGACCCTAAACTTCCCCTTCTATGGCCCTAACCCTAACCCTCCCTTCCTAAAGGCCTAACCCTAACCCCCCCTGCCTTCCTAACATTAAAAGTCCCTGGAGAGGTTACTCTCCTCTCCTAAGTGGTCAGCGGCGGGTCACACGGGGCTCTGCGAAAATTAATTCATAAAAAAAAAAATTATAAAACTGGCCCCTATTTGAAATAGAGACAGACAAATAGTAACTTTCGGCTGCCTCTATTTCTGAAAGGTGCCTTCATTGCGGGGACTGCAACCGGGTATCAACATGGGTAACAAGAAAAGCCCTTTAGAGAATATACATAAAAAACAGGGAATTATTTAATTGGGTAACATCTATAGCGACATCTTTCACTTCCTATAGAAACCATAATAGATAGGAATTGGTGCACTCCAATTTAGCATTTTCCCCACCAATCAATACCCCTTTACATGTCCAAGAAGGTGATTATGAACTGGATTTAGAGATTAAATTTTCTCTGTGCGTTTAGACCGATTTTCTATTCTACGATTGCATCCTTGCTACCCGATCAGAACGCATTTTGATCCATCCAAGATCAGGGGTGGGTCTCTCTTGCAAGTGTGCAGGGCTTTTAACATTTTTTTTACAATGTGGAATATGTCACGGACTCTGGGTTAGCGGTGGTGAATAGGAAACAAAGGTTCTGGATGTAGGCCTTGCTCTTTGGTAAGGGCTCGGAGAGGAATATCCAGAGGAAGCAACACAAGGAATGAAACAGGAGACAGGAGCAATAGGGACTGCGATGAATGGGAAAGTTGAGAATGCGACAGTACTAGAAGCAGTAGGGACTGCAAATTAAACTTGAGGCAGTTGGGACTGCAAGTATCTCCAGATGCTGCGCTAACAATGGAGAGCTGCACACATTTGGATCCTGATAATTGTAGTATTACGGATGGTGAGAGCTATGTTCCCTATGATGACGCTGAAGTGCATTGAATTGAAGGATCTGCACACTGTTGCAGATGGAATGCTGGTATAGGTACTGATAGTGCAGCAGAGAAGTGGATAGTGGGTGGATCACCGGTGCTGATAGTGCAACAGTTGAAGGAGCAGCAGACTGTCTCAGAGGAATTGCTGAGAACTGAGCGAGCAGCACACTTTGCAGATTGGAATGCTGGTTGAAGTAGGGCTGCGATTGATGACAAAAGGTTGCACTGCCTCGTGCAAATGGAACTCTGGAGCTTGTAGACAAGTGAAGATTAAGCAGCACACTAGAACAGACGTTATGCTGGTACTGATAGTGCTGCGACTTGGATAAACAACTGCAACGCTACTTGAAGATGGAATGATAGAACTAGTAGTGCAGCCGAGGATCGATAGTGCTGAGGATGAATAGGTGCAAGGAGAACGTCATGGAGTAATAGGCACAAGGAGACTGTAGTCTCACACAGAGACTCAGGAACGATGCACAAGTACTTGTTGCATTGTTATAGTAATTTAACTGTTTTTCATACTTGTAGGATGATTGTATATTTATCCTAACAGCAAACACTCACAGACAGATTTTAGGGCAAGGATGAGTTATAGGGTCTTACAGCACTCTCTGCTGCTATACACAGACCACCTTTGTGTATTACTATGTCCCCATATTTGTCCACTATGACTTTAAAACTTTCCTGGCTGATAAAGTTTAATTCTACAGGCTGTATTTAGTTTCTGCTAAGATAGTCTGTACTGTCACTGTTTTACTTGGCCAGATGATTAAGAGATGGATGGTAGCCTTTTAACTGCTTATTAAAGCACCAACTGCTTCATTTATCATTTACTTATTTTTGTGCCTAGCTTATGGCTGTTTTTAAAACCTGTGATATAAGCATTCTCGCTTCGATCCTTCAGTATAGTATCGTTTTCTTTTCTTTTGTCTACCATAGTCTGTGCTATTTTGCATGACTGGGGTTCTTTACAACAAAGTCTTAAGACCTGCTCTCAGTTCTTCTCTCCTTTTGATAAAAACTGTGAGCTTGTACTGTAAATTATGACATAATAGCATCAACCTGCAGAGAAAAAGTAGCTAGGAGTATTTAGTATCGGTTGCTTAGGGAAATCTTTTACACCCGCCCCCCCGGCTACCTTCATAGGGGTGGATCCAGACATAAGGAGCTTGAAATTAAGGGCCGTATGCAGATACACCGTATGCGTATACGCAATCTACGTTGCAAGAAGTAACGTAGATTACGTTACAAAATTACTGCGCATGCGCAGTAGCACTTTTCTGAAAACTCCGGCCGCAATTGCAATGCGGCCAGAGCTTTGCATACGGCCCTAAGAGAGTAAAGTTACTCCTGGGCTAAACCATGTTGATTGCAGGGGAGTCATATATCACCTGTTGCAAACAGTATTAGAGTTGAGAGGTGATGATTCCTATCCCAAGTCTAAATAACAGTGTAAAAGTAAAGCTGGTCAGTATCTGTGTGCAGTAAGCAAATCAAAGATATATCCCTGCATGCAAAGAATACAATTACCTTGACTCCCCCTGAAATCTACATGTCCAGGTGTAACTTTCCTCTCTTAATTACAAGCTCCTTCTTAAGTCTGGATCCAGCCCATAGACAGAAACTCACAAACCAGTTGAAAATTGTTGCTTTTTACAACACAGCATCAATTAAATCTAACTTGTTAAAGCTCAAATCTTTTATTGATGCTTAACTGTAGATTATATTTCATTTTCTTAATATTTTTTGTTTTAGAGCTCACAAACCTCCACTAATTCATTACTTGGAGACATGGGGCCAGATCCAGAGCTACATCCGCTAGCGTATTTACACTAGCCGGAGTCGTAAAAACACTATTTTGCATGTACTGCGCATCCGCGCGGCAGATATTACGGCACGTAACTCTGAACGTACGCACCATCCTAGTATCAAGAGCGTAAATTTCCAGCCATACGACATCCGTAATTACGCATTGGAGGCGGGGGGAGGCATTTAAATCATACAGTATGGGCGTGCTTAGGCACGCAAGTACGTGCAGCCATTACGGCTGTCAGGAGTTATGCTCTGAAAAGTAAAGGTAGGGTTTGAAAAGCGTAAAACGGCTAAAGCACGTACGACCGAGGGGAGTGCCTAGGGGAGTGCATAGAAATTACGCTAGCATAAATACGCTACGCCTTGAAATGTAAAGTCAACGTAGGTCTGGATCAGGCCCATGTTCTCTACTAAACCAGAAATTGGAGAACACCTTCTAAAGCACTTTCATCTGCGTTCTCAAGATTCTAGGGGGTAGATTCAGAGATGCACTTACACCTTTTTTCGGTGCAAGTGTACAGCTCGGCTAAACCATTTTTCAAAGTAAGGGGGTGTTAATTAGTTTAAAAATGTTGCGTTCAGGGAAAGTACATTACTTTTACACATAGAACTCAAATACTGTGTGTAAAAGGTGAGTCAAGGGGATAAGTAAAAAACAATATTATATTATATAAGTAATATAATGATTAAATACTAAAAACAAGGATAAATCTAAACAGGTAAGTATGGAACTAAAAAACCTATATTAAATGCTAATGGTGTAATAAATACGACCAATCTCTAAAATAATTGGTCTATAAAGATATCAAACTTTAACAAAATATAAATAAATCAGTGATCAAATAACAAATAAGTATAGTAGATCAATAACAAAATAAGAGGTGAACAAACGTTGGATCTAACTTAACACATAGACAAACCTATTTAAATAAGAAATCTAGACCTAAGTGAACGTTTCCCTATACATAAAAAAATATATAAATAAAAAGAATGCATAAATGACACTAAAAGAAACCCCAAATAAACTGCTCTCTATATGTGAGAGTAAATGTGCAATCCCTAAACACCAGAAGTGATAAACAGATACTCTCAATACTTAATAGAAATTTAACCACATTGAAAAACTCAAATACTGCATAGCTTTATGTTTATTCTATAAAATAGTTGACCTTAAATTCTGGTTTTACAATTTAAATCTGCCTCCCCTTGCAATTCAACATGGTATTGCTCAAGTCTACACTTGCACCTAAAAAAAAAGGTGGAAGTGCAACTCTGAATCAGCCCCTAGATCATCTCAAGATCTAACAGTGGACCCTCTTTCTGAGTCTTGTGCATGTGGTCTTATTAACATTAAAATACTAAATAGACTTTTCTTTTGTTTACATCTGTCACAAACAGTTAGTTAATAATAAACAGCCAGAGTGATATTGAAACCAACTATGTTGAATCTATTTTTAACTTTAACAGCAGGGTTGCCGACTCTCCCGGAATATCCGGGAGACTCCCCAAATTTGGGCAGTTCTCCCGGTATCCCGGGAGAGCCAGCAAATCTCCCGCAAGCTCCACCAGCCAGCAATTACTTCTATAATCCCTAGCGTTACTAGGCATGTGCAGGGCTTGAGGATGTCATCAAGCTCGGTCCATCTCCTGAAACGCTAGAAAATACATACAGTGATTGACTGGGGCAGGGTTTAATGACACAATTTGCATAAATTGCATCATTAAGCCCCGCCCCTTAAAGAAATCAATGGCTTCCCTCTGGAATCTCCCCGAAGCTCTAAAAAGTCAGCAACCATGTTTAACAGTTTTCTTTTATCCAATAAGACAAGTTACAAAAGAAAAAACAATAAACATAAGCATTAATCACCTTACACATGTGCCAAGCGCGCACTTTCAAAACCAGTAGTTTTTGAAAAAAGTACTCTCTTTGGGCTGGATCCAGACCTATTTAAGTGCTTGAACTTAGTTACTCCTGGGCTAAACTATGTTGATTGCAGGAGAGTCATATTTTATCTGTTGCAAACAGTATTAGAGTTGAGAGGTGATGTTTCCTATCACAAGTCTAAATAACAGTATGATAGTAAAATTGGTCAGTATCTGTGTCCAGTAAGCAGTTCAAAGATATATCCCTGCATGCAAAGGCTACAATTAACTTGACTCCCCCTGAAATCAACATGGTTTAGTACAGGTGTAACGAAGTTCAAGCACTTAACTAGGTCTGGATCCAGGAGTAGATAAGAACAAAATCATAGCTAGGGACTGTGTGCCTCTAGAAGACAGAGGAGCTAATACTTTCAATGAAGCTTAGCATTGCAAAAATATGAGCCTGGTAGGTCTACTGAAAAGTGTCTCTTTAATCACTGAAAGAAGACCAATTTTATAATTGCTAGCTCAACAGGTTTGTTAAATTAAATCCAACATCAGGGTTTCCAATGACCTCAGAAAAGGATGTTGACTAAGATTAATACTGGGGGAGATATTACATCATCATTAGTCTCTAAAATATAAATTAAAATAAAACAAAATAAATAGATAGAGGAGATGATGTCCTTCATGAACTTTTCTCTGCGCTGAGAGAAAATAGTAACATACTTAAATATAAACCAGATCATTGAATTCCTTTTTTGTAATGGTCTAAATCTGAAGTACCATAGAGTTACTGAAAGTCTATTATTGCATTATTATTATGGGACATTAAATCAATGAAATTGTAACTCAATTATGATGAAAATACAGGTATGTACTGTAAGTGAGAGCTGTATACAGAATTTCACCAATTCTAGAAATCTATTTCTGGATCTTCGTCTTTCATTTGCATGTCACTTCTTATACAGCAGTATAGATATCTTAATGACTATTCAAAGAGGTGGAAATTTACCTTGAATGTCTTTGCACAGTATATTTACTGAGTAAGCAGATCCAGAGTTGGGTGTAAATCTGGGTACATACTGTGATTTTTTTGTAACGGTCCAACACTGTTACTGTACTTAGTCACAATTCCACACAATTCCAGCATTGTCCACACTACAACAATTCCCTGTTGGATCCTTCAGTACTTTTTGCACAATTACAACTCTGGATCAGCCCAACAGAATCTTTTAAGGGTTGTCTTATGGATTCTTTTGGGGATAGTTAAACATAGTAACATAGCTGATGAAGTTAAAAAAAATAAAAAAAAAAAGACACCAGTCCTTCAAGTTCCACCTATTAAGGATCTCCTGTGATCACTTAATTGAAATTAATCCAGGTAAAGTAACCTCCAATCTCTTTCAATCTGGAAATATCCCTCCTCATCCAAGATGGCAGTCCTATTACTCCCAGGATACACTACTATCCTTTGACTAAAGAAAAGACTAATTACTGCACATTCAAATTAATATTAAATATAAGTGGCCAAGCTCAGGACAAAGACAGGGTGCCGCACTATATCTCCTATATTAATTATACAACACAAAACACAGATAATATTCTCAAAAAAGCCCAGCTTAGTTGGATCAAAACCTGTTCTCCTATAGTCATCTATAGGGACAGAGTAAGGAGAATATCAAATTAGGGGATTTATGGCGCACACCTGTCTTATGAAGCAGAGTCAAATACAAATAGTAACCATTAAAACATGACTTTTATTTACTTGCTCAGTTTAAAAACAAAAAATGGTGAAAATATCATTATTGGTAAGGTATCTTATTATCAGTAAGAGAGTCTGTGTAGACATACTCTAATATTGTTGGTCATACAAGGAAACGGCAGGCAGAACACATAATTGGCAAAATTGTGGTAACAAGTAACACAGTATAGCAGGCTTATAGCATAGGGAGAAAAACTACCTAATAAATGCAGGTGGGGGAAAATCCCTAAGTAACATAAACGTCCTCACGGACACACTTCTGCTCTAAAAAGAGCTTATCTATCCCTTACCTATAATACCTATGGACAATACAAATGAGCCTGCATAGCGATACCAGTCACATGTAGTGCCGAGGTGAACAGAAGCTCCGATGGTCCTGTAGTCCTCCTGACGCGCGTTTCGCCAGAGATGCAGGCTTTTTCAAAGGTGCGTCACGCCAATTTATTTAAGTCCCTCTGTAGAGAAACTAGATCTTGCTCTTATTTTATTATCTTACATAGCTCTGCATCATCTGCAAAAATGGAAACTTTGCTCTCTAAATCAGTTAGGGAAAGTATTTTGTCTTTTTATCAGTTGCTGTTTTATAAAAAAAATAGATTAGATTAAACCCTCTCAAAGTTTATTATATTTACAGACTATTTACTTAGCCTGTTGTCTTACAAGTAAGGACAGGAAGTGGATATACATTTAAGGAGTCCTTCCCACTTCCTTTATTCACTATTATTTATTCAAGGCCTTGGACCAAGCTTTGACGTAAAAACAAAAATTTTGTTTTACCAACAGTGAAGTTTAAAACTCATAGGTATGAATCTTGATTACAAAATACCCATTAGTAATTTTGGACCAGATTCAGAATTAGGAACAACAGGGTACTTACCCTGCAATAGATGCTGCATTTTGTGCAGCAACAGCCTCTGATTGCTGGTGTGATCGTGGGTGGGATAGTCTATGCAGAGGACTTGTCTAAGCCTTTATGATAGATGCTGCATTACGCACCCTCCACATTTTACATAAGGTGAGTGTGTAAGATTTAAGATAGAGGTTACAACATGGAAGGTCTGTTAGGGCGAAGGCACGCACAGACTTTAGAATCGCACACTTGTAAGTCCATTCTGAGCATGTGAAAGGTATTATATCAAGCTACACACACACACACACACACACACACATTTGTTCCAGGGACAGGAACAAAAAGAAGAAAATAGTATATAAATGGTAAACATCCTGCTCCCTGTGTCTTCCAACTGTATTGAGCTACAAAAATATAAACTCCAAAAATAAACAAAGCAATGGGCTGGGAATAGTTGCGAGTCTTCGCTGTGAATCCTCTCATTTCAAAATAGGGACAGCCGAAAGTTGCGTTTCAGCTGTCCCTTCTTTGCATGCGAGCAGTTTTAGAATTTTTTTTTATGAATTTGTGAATATGCAATTTGCATACTCAGGTTTAGGGTTAGGGTTAGGGAGTGGAGTTCCTTACCTTTCAGAGCCCCATGTTCAATGCTCCAGGGATCGAATGCTATGCTAGGCCATTTGCAACGTGGACCCACACTTGCTGGGAATATAAATGCTGACAAGGAGTCGAGGAAACCATATGAACAGGTGAATAATCTATTGTTTCTTCTTCCTACTCCTATGTCAGCACTAACTTATGGGTAGTACCAAAGCAGTTTCAATTTTTACTTTACTGAGTGGACAAAGAACTGCTGTATATCACCTGGATACATTAGGCCTGTACATCCACCCTATAATACTTATCAAATATGTGTACCATCAGGCCATCTTGCAGAGTTCTTTTATTGATGTTGCTTCTATCTCCGGATGTGGATGCTTTTCTTGCCTTTATTAGGGTATGGATTACTTTTAGAGAAAAACCTTGCTTCTTCAAGGCTTTTTCCTCAGCAGCAGAGCCATCACCCTCCAGGAACCTGGGGTTGGATGTACTAGGCGCCCCTGTGTTAATAAGTCTGGCCGTACCGAAAGTGGTATCACCCATTACAGCATTATTTGTTGGTACACCGCATCATTCATCTGCCACTCGTGCCTGCTCAAGAAATTTGCAGCACTGCTGTCTTTAAAGATGAGCACATAGAATGAATCTATGTATAAGCGATATAGGACATAGGAATAGGCAACAAAAAGGGTCACAGTTTTTAGTTTATGCCAGTGATATAAGACAGCTCGAAAGTGGGTTCCACTTAGTAGTTTCTCCAGACAAACAACCAGAATCCTACGTGTACACTGTGTAGCCTCACTCCTGTGTCTGACCTCCCCTCTGCCGTCATAGAAACCGAGCTTTGGCTCCTTGTTACAGTGTCATAGGAGTATATTTACTAAGGTTGATTATGCCATCGCCGTATTCACTAAAGGCAAACTCCCAGGACATAGTGCTCACTGGTTTCACCCTGAAAGCGCCTTAAAAAAACGCCTTCTGTGTGTGCCACTTTCATTGAAAGCGACACACAGTTTAGCTGAAAAACACGTCAATATATTTGACGTGTTTTTTCACATTAAAAATGTCAAGCGCATCATGCTTGTAACCCTTTGCATGCATGCGCTGATAGAACTACAAAGCACAGCTTGGCTGTGCCTTGTAGTAATATCAGTGTCAGCATATCAAGGTTAGAAGTATGCTGCGCTCTGCCCAATGTCCAAAAAAATCAAAACAGTAAAAAATTAACACACAATAATTACAGTATCACACATTACTTATTAAAAAATACATTCCTGATACAGTATGTATCCCCCTTACATGTTAAAAAATAAACAGGTGGCCACTGTGTTTAATAAAAAGCTGTGTTGTGCGTTTTAAAAAGTAACAAAAAATAGTATTGACTCACCGTTCTGCAGTCATCTATCTTGGGATGACTTGCATGTAGATCGAGATGAGATTCTTGAAGTCGGCTGGACAGTTGCTTGTAGTTCTTCGGTTCGGTCTTCTTCCTGTTGCCACGATGACATCCTCCTTCCAGTTCTGCGGCGCTGATGGTAATTAGCAATCGGACAATAGAGCTCCCTTTTTATACTGTCAATGACGTCAGGGGAACCTCTAGCGTCTAAGACGTCTTAGACGCTAGAGGTCCCCCTGACGTCATTGACAGTTGTCGTCATTGTCAGTTGTCTGATTGAATGATGACCACTTTGCATGTCAGAAGATCATGAAAATGATAGACCGCCTCTCCTACTGCCCTTAACTCCCTGTCATTGGGGTAAAATCTTTGTACATGCTTGGTCCACTTTCCTTGGGCATATTGCAGACAGCTCCCCATCCAATTGCACTTGCATCTGCAGTCACTGTTACAGTTATTAGATCCTGCATCACTTCTTCTGATAGAAGTATACGCGTGGAAAGATTAGAATTTGCAGATAAGTGTCTCATAGGTCCACAGATGTCATAAACATATCTTGCTGTAATCCCAGGAGTACAGATTTAATTGATTCCACCTGGAATGTTCTTACTTGAATCTAAGAATCTTCTGAATTCTCAATTTGCTCTTTCTACCACAAAGAACCTGGAATAAAAACCCTGGAATCTTTCCTTTTTGTGAATTCCGATGACACTTGCTTTCCTCCCTCCAATGCCCCGACCGTGAGACTGAACCCTCTCAAGACCACAAGAGCAACATCATACCTATTATGATAAGCAACAAGAAGACCTGTATTTTAAGCATGAACTGTGAACTGCTTTCTGAACTATTAAGATTGTTAGACTTTCCCTTTTTCTAGTGTATTTAATACCATCCAGCTTCTACTACTAACTGCATTCAACAGTTTCCCCACTCCACTGCTACCTGACCCCTATGCATCCCCCACCTTCCCTTGTCATACACACACCTCAATCATATCACCGCTTGACCTCAGCACCATCCCCTCCTCTATATACACTGATTCTCTACAATTGTCTGTTGGGGACAATTTGGGGATAGTACAGCTCGCATCCCTTTACTCACACGCACTGCAGACAAACCTCCCCTCCCTTCTTCTCCCACAAGACCTTTGCAACCTTTGCTGACGACTCCTGCAAATTATTTTTGGAATTCCAGCTTGTAACCTTCTGTAACAATATCTAAGACCCACATGTCTGCGATGGTTGATCTATTCTCTGCAAAACTTTAACAATCTTCCACCTACTGCACACCTCAGAATTGCACTCTTGGCGTCATTGTGCACGTTGCTTGAGTGCAGACCTAACGCCTTTGGTCATGAAAATTAAATCTAGACGTGGCACCTTGACCTCTCCTGAAGCCTCTGCCAAGTCTGTAAAGCCTGGCCACTTTGCAGTCTGAAAATCCTCCTCTAAATGATTTATTAGCGAAACTTCTCCTGACTTTCTCTTGAGGATACCACACTGACTTTTAACTTATAATTTCATCAAATTTTTTTTACCAATTACGTATTCACAGAAGCGTAAGAAGTTTGTTTTCTGAATGCAAATCCATTGGTTTTAACCAGAATGCTCTTCCCGTTACATCAGCTATAGCTCCTGCTCTTGCTGCTAACCTCACTCAATCCAACAAAGCTTCACAAATAAATTTGACAGCTAGCTGGATGTCCTGTACCTGTTATAACAATTCTGTATGCTTGATTTCATCCACAAAGTTATTCTCTAAATCCTACTATGGAGTGGTTTCTTTCATTTGATTTATATATTCTTATCCATGGAACCATTAAAAACACTAATGTCTTCCAGCGGAAAGGCTGTTCTTTTGGTAATTCTTGCAATAGCCACAACCACTCTGGGTGCCTCTTCCCATTTCCTCACTTCTTGCAAGAATGGATACAGCTTACACAGCCTTAAGTAACAGCTGTCCATTCAAGTTTCCTGGGTTAAAACTTGCTTCTGTCTGTGATTTCTCCAACGCATCATCCGAACCAACAGATTCATTTGAAAAAACAATAGGCTGTTATGACACCGATATATTAGATATATCACTAACAATAGATCTGGACCTTTTCTGTGAAAACTATTTAAGTCTTCTTTAGTAAGAAAAGTGTCCGCATGTGTGGATTTCATCAACTGAACCAACGCTACCTATCATCAGAGCAGAGGGCTGTTGTTTTTTATTACTAGTACACTCAGCACATGTAATCCTGGACATATTCTTTGGTAATGGTTTATCTCAGAAAGAGCACCTAGCTGCATGTATTTTCTTATGTTCAAAGTTGAATCCCATTTGCTCCTTAGTACTTTCAGACCAAGGAGTTTTCCCTCTGGAGTTTTTCTTGGATTTGCAATGTCCCTGCTGCAACACTGTGCATGTTATGGAGGAGAAGCAACCAAGAAGGAAAAAACAGACCAGACTGATAATCCAGACGCAGACCACACAATGCAGCATTAAATATTGATGCCAGACTGCTATTAAAGGATCCCTGCTATAACAATACTTCCGCCCACCTTTATTTTGGATTTAACCCTGGCTTTGGAAATATTTCAGAGCTGCACTTAGTGGTTAGCCATAAAGTAATGTGACGTTACTTCCTGCTCATCCTCGGTAGAGTAGGGGCAGCCATTAGAAGCTATGCATTACCAGAAGGCTACTGATGCTGTCCCTCTTATCCTCCACCCCCGCTTAACTGCTGTAGCACTGGCAGGGGAGAGCGCGTGTAGCGCAAAACAGAGATGTCTGCCGTGGGAACCCAGTAAAAAGAAAAACTAACGCAATCCTCCCTAGATCCAGGAACAGGAAGACACAGAAAGCAGGATGAGTACAATTTTTATACTTTTAATGTCTTCTTTTGTTCCTGTCGCCTAGCTCCAAAAAGGAGAAATTTACCAATAAGTTAGTGCTGACACAGGAGGAAAGAGGAAAAACTCATTGCCTATGCGAAAGATAAAAACTAGTTGCCAAAACTGCTGCTAGATCATTCCCTATATATATGTCAACAACCATCTGCACATCTGGGTAGGGTGGCAATTTTTAAAGAAGTTTGGTAAAAGCAACAATACCAATCATCACAGAAACAACACCATACCCACTGTAAAGCATGGTGTTGGCAGCATGATGATTTAGAGATGCTTCTAGCTTCATTGTTTCTAGTCTTGATACATACATATAGTCATTTTCAAGTTTTGAAATGACTACACAGTGCTTAATTACATTTAAAAATATATAAATGGCTCTCTTCTTGAAATCATACTTTAGCCAAATGTCTCAGTCTTGTAATGACCTTGGCACGTCCTTGAGAAAAGGTATCAATAGCCTGAAATACCAGTAAAGAAACCAAAGAAAAAAAGAAAAAGACCACAATGTATCCAGAATAGGAAATATATTTCCTAATATCTATGAATACCTAGTTGTTCCTATGGATGCTAAGCAAGTTGTCAGTCACCCTTTTGTTTCTTCCCCATCTGGTAGATAATGTCTTATGTGTAAAGTAAAAAACAAAGAAAAGTAGGTCTATGACTTTTCATCTGAAGAAAGGGACAGTTGTCTGCATTATGTAACCTATATAGTACTGCATACAGTGCTTTATAGATGCATTTGAAACAGAGGGTAACAATAGAACACAATGTAAGAGTTGTGTTTCACTTATCCAAGCAAAATATATATACATTTCTATTATGGGTCAACATCTTGTGACCTTCAAAGAAACAATATCTGACAGATAAATACATAACCATATAATATGTTTACAGATATATCTCATTTACACAGTCCTGTACAACAATGAGCTCCAAGAGAATTTGCACTTGCTAAGCCTTTTAATTACTGGGATTGGCAGTGAATTATTCATTGATCCCAGGTCAGTATGTTATGATCTACAGCACTACTTGTCAAGAAAGATTTAACTCTTGTTCAAGTAAATTATCCCATGTGAAACTTCCTTGATAACACAGACCTCTAGAGATAAGACAGCAGCCTCTTCTGTATGCAGTTTATAATCTCTGCAGTCTCCAGCTACACGTACCAATCACTGGTTTCTTCCTGCTTCTACATACCAATGCCGAATGCCACTATTATATATAACTTGATTGTATTACCAATGGATACCGCCCGAACAATTTCTCAGACATGGTTTACCTAGAGAACCCAGTGAGTCAGCATCTCATAAGCAGCTAGCATGTAAATCATTTTACAGTCTCTCCATGGAACTTCCAGCCAATAACACCACAGCGCATGGTAAAGAATAGCAAGTATCTCTCTTAATTTAAACCAAAATACAGTCAGATTATACATGGAATAAAGTTTTAGGATTAAATAGCCATCTAACTTCAATAACTTAATAAAGATCAATATAGTGACAAGTAACAATAAAGAGTTCTAATTATAAGTAGTACAACCATATCATGACTGGGTGGTTTTCACACATCATGACCAGACCAATTTCACACTTTCCTAACATGCTTGTTTCACAAGGAACAATTTGATTAGCTTATTTCTTAATCCACCTATTTCAATTTTATATATTTGCTGCTTCTTTTCTGAGTTTACTATCGAAATGTTCAGTTACATTTTCTCCTACTATTGGTGAAGGATATTATTACACATGTATTATACATGAATACAGCAATTGCCATTAAAATTAATATTACATGCTGTAAATCTATGTTGTGCATGAATGGTCTCAAACAACTAACACTAGCAATATGGCAATAAAGAGAATGACTACCGTCCAATATTATTTATTTACTGTACTTAAGATATGTTACACCAACAGAACTTTTCATCTAATCAAAGACAGTTTAATAAAAATAAAGCTATGGTTTGAATTCAAAACACACAAACATGTGCATAGTAACACATAAATCAGCTCATGTTGGGGTGACATATCATTTGGAAAAGTGTGTTTATCAATAAATTCCGAGCTATAGTAAAATGTTGAGAATTAAAACTTTTTTTAAATAGATCACAGTTACTCTGCAGAACGCATTCATTGCATTATAATGCAATATTAACAATCTTCAAAATAGAAATGATCATACGACAACAATATTGCATAGTTTAAAATACAGTAAGGTGCTAGCCAATGAGACAGAGGCATCAAGTGGTGGCATCAAGCAAAAATTTTTGGGCCCCAGAGTAAATGTATGTTGTTTACTGGTTTTATGCACAAATTAATCATATAATATTGGTTCACACTGTGACATTATCTTACTGCCTATAGCTGCATTCTAAGCCTAGGACACACCCACCAAGCAGATTATAACTTCAAAAAAATAATAATTATTATTATTATTATTATCTGCAAAGCTTAATAATGTAAAGTTACTTGTTTAGGTCAGTTTATGGCATTATCTGCAAAGACTGGAGTGATGCATCAGCTATCATGCTAAAGAATAGTATGACACTTTGTTAGAGGGCAAGTCAGTCATCCACAAATTTGTCAGCAGAGATTGGTAACAAGGTTTACATCAAGGTAAATGGTATTTGCCATCAGATCTACTACACAGGAGTAAACTGATAATAAATACATATATATATAATCGCCTTTTCAGTAGACAAGATGGTGAGTGGTTAGAGGAATGCAGGCTGATCATATAAACACGGGCCAGTTCTAGATGTCAATGTACTCATGAAACATGCTCATCCAATGCATTTGATCGGGCATTGTTAATAGGGTAAACACCTGGCCCCCTCCAGGTGACCATAGCCGTGATCAGTCCAGCACCTCAATGTAGTGTGTACAGATCAGCACTACAACATACACGGACAGCTCCATACGCTCATCCAGCAACAGCTGGGTTAATGGAACGAAATACTCACCACACAAACCCACATCCACAGCATTGCACATGTACAAAACAAACACAGACCCAGGCGTCGGATGCCAGCTACCACTCACCGCTCACCAGTGCCCAGCTATGTTTGGTGGGTACGGGCACCACGCAATGCAGCGCCCCGGGAAGGGGGCTCTACGGATTTTGCCTTCTATAAAGCCTGTAACTGCAACCTGCCACACAGACCAAGCGCAAATCTTTCCCTGCAGTCACTACTCCATGTCGCGGTATAGGTGATATAGGTAACCCTCTCCTCATTTCCCCTCTCACCTGAAGCTGTACTGATGTGTCAGTCACCTGCTGCCGTCTTCCCGCTGACAGCGTACTCTACCTCGCCGTGTCCTCGCGCCATCTAACTAGAGTCCCCCCTCCCCTGAGCACGAGGCTGGCATAGGGGCGTGGCTAGCTTATCCTCCGCTGATGCTCCGCGGGGTCCTATAGAGACACGTGTTTCCTGACAACTAAAACACTACTGTAGAATTAAGTATAAATATTCGATAAGTCCTTCAAGTCTCGCGATGATTTCAGTTATTAGAAGGATTGTTTTGGCAGGAGAGAAGCACATCGCGAACTGATCCTATACAGTGGGAGTAAGGCTATGACATTATTGTTGTTATCATGGTATCACAGAATAGATACATACAGCATATCTGCTTATAATAAAGGTGCTTTTATTTAGGTTGGTGAACAAGGTAAACAGAAAGGACTGGACCCAGATTTAAGAAAGAGCTTGAAATTAAGGACCTGATTCAGACTTAAGAAGCATCTTGAAAATAAGATAGGAAAGTTTCGGCTGCAGCCAGAAAGAGTATTCTCCAGGAATGGGCCCATCCGAGTCCACCCTCAATATCTCTTTTTAGAGAAAAATTATATCATGTATTTAGAATGGACTGGCTGGAAGCCACCCTGCAGAGGGAGACACAGGTGGAGAGACTCTTTGATACATTGGAGAGTTTTATCAATATCTTATCGGATAGAATCAAAGACCAGGTCCTAAAGTGTTTCAAAAAATACTATTTGGTATGAAACACGTATTATGATGCAGGACCCACCAATTTGGTTAGACTCATCCGGAATTGGGTTTGATCACCTAAAACTAGTTTATTGTAATTGTAGTTATAATACCCTCATAAATTATGCAGTTTATCTTCTATGATGTATATTAGCGATGTAATGCTGTATATATCCTTATTTAATGTGAAAATGTGATATTGTAAATATTTACAATGATTAGTTTTATATGTTATTTTTTTTTTTATTGCTTCAATAAAAATAAATATATAAAAAAGAAAGGAAAGTTACCCTTGGGAAAAACCATGTTGATTTCAGGGGGTGTCAAGTTAATTGTATTCTTTGCATGCAGGGATATATCTTTGAATTGCTTACTGCAAACAGATACTGACCAACGTTACTTTTACACTGTACACTTGGGATAGGAAACATCACCTCTCAACTCTAATACCGTTTGCAACAGATAAAATATGACTCCGCTGCAATCAACATGGTTTAGCCCAGGAGTAACTAATTTCAAACACTTAAGTCTGGATCCAACCCCTTGATCTGAGCCTCTCCATGCCACTGATTGTGGTGTATGTTGTGTTGGCAATGTTCAATTTTTCTGTACTCATTTTTACCCTCATACTTTGTTCTGAGGTCTTCCAAAGAGTTGATACAGTCATTAATAATAGAGAATGAGAAAAGTTGCACTGTGCAGTGGGACAACACTGAAATATAGCTGATAATTTCAGGGCCAAATTGTAGGGCAAAAGTAAAATTTGTGTCTGTATCTGCATAGCAGATTTGTTGGCATTTTGGATAAAAGCTGAGCTGAAAAATGGTGGGTACAAAAATAATGTATTTGTTAATTATATTCAGACAATTCCTGTTTTGTATAAAAATTAGGGGAACAGATGTTTTCACAAATGATTTTTATTAATGCTATTGTTGATTTGTAATGCTTGGCAGTGTTCCACAAGGTTATATTGTGATCAAACAAAGCATACATAAAGCAGGAAAATACAAGTAAACTAAATAAATACATGCATCAAAACAAAGGGTAAAAAAGACAGCTTACAAAATATTTTATATCAAACCTTGTATTATTTATTGGAATAATTTGTAACTTAAATAGATTAATAGATAAAAAGGTAAATACATGATCAAAAAACAGCAATATTCCTATACTTTTAGCATTGTGTTCAGAAATCTAATTGCTAATGCAATAGTTTAGTAAGGGTTGTGAGTGTCTGCAATCAGCAGCCGCATTTTGGGCATAGACATGCCCTGTGGTCAGTGCAATATTTTGTGATACAATATCAAGAGGGGGACAGCCAGGACTACTGTCCTGGGCCCCGAAGCTGATACCATGTTGATTGTAGGGGAGTCATATTTCATCTGTTTCAAACAGTATTAGAGTTGAGAGGTGATGTTTCCTATCCCAAGTCTAAATAACAGTGTAATAGTAACACTGGTCAGTATCTGTGTGCAGTAATCAATCCAAAGATATATCCCTGCATGCAAAGAATACAATTAACTTGACTTACTCTGAAATCAACATGGTTTAGCCCATGAGAAACTTTTCTCTCTTTATTTCAAGCTCCTTCTTAAGCATGGATGCAGCCCAAAAAAGATCATAGATAAAGTGTTTAGATACAAATCTAATCCTCTTCTTGGTGTTTGGCTGTTGAGGTGGTAAATCTCAAAGTGCGGGGGTTTACAGTGGTATGCCATACCGTCACTTCTCCCACTGATTTAATTAAAAATAAATAAAAAATCTCCATTCACCTCTATTTTTTCTATATATTCATACCGCCACTTCTAAATGTCCATACCACCACTTCCAAATTTTCACCACAATCACTGGATTTAAGATTACCAGAGTTGTAAATGTTAATGTTCCCTAAAGTTTGTACACTAACACTCATATTAGTGTTATACTAGTATAAATAGTATCAGGCTATTAAATTTTAAAAAGAGAAACTCATCAGAAACTTCTGGCATTGCATACTGTTGATAGTACAGTCTCTCTTTGTATAGTACTTTTTACTTTGTGCAAACTTGAACTCAGTATTTTGTGAGTTCTGATACTTTTAAAAATAATTCCATAAATAGTACACAAAACATTTGTTGCTGCTGTAGGTTGTACTGTGATACCAGACATTTGCAGTTATATGTATCTGGAACTGAAAATGCTCTGTTGCAAATATAATTTTATATTACTTTCACATTGTTTTACTGTGTCATTTATCCTTTCCTTTAATAGGCCTACAGCTTGCTGACACAAGCAGTCCATAATACGGGCAAAGACCTTGGCTCAATGCAGGAATATGTTCACAATGACAAATAAATGTCAATACTCCGGAAATAGCTTCTTATAGGCAATGCAGGAAAAATGCACTGCATTGAAAGGATTAATGAAATGAGAAGCATATATAATTCTGAACAACGTCATTAATAAAGCTACTTAAGCCCATGTAAAGTAAAGTTTAGGATGCCAATAGGTGTAATGCTTTATGCATATGATCTGTAATTTTAATCAAGCGTTTCATAGCTACAAGATGGCATAATGTCGCTGTTATGGCAACATGGCAAGCTGAGACTGACATAGGAATTACACTTTGTATTATTACGATATTATTCTAATACAGCATTGGCATGGCAGGGACATTCTTATTTTGTGGCATATCATAGAAGCAGTTTTACTCTCTTGCATTGCTTCTCTAGACTTAAAAAAAAACTCCACTAGCTGGCAGCTGTTTGGGCAACTGCAGATGAAATAATATTTTGAAGGGTTTGCAGTTTGAAAGAAAAATATTATTAACACTTTCCAGAAAAAAAAAATAAGCCAGATGCTTTATTCACTTGCCTTGATCGGAGAGAGCAATCATAAAGTCTCGTCTTCTGTGGTCATTACAAGTGATCACAGATGCTGCATTTGCAGCAGGCTATAAAATGTGCACTGCAGATTAATCGGAATATGAAGAGGCTCTCAACTTTACCACCATGCAACTGTACTTTCTGTTATTGAGAGACAGCTTATATAGAGTGATAGCATTTATAGTTAGTACAGGGGTTATATTTTAACTTGTCTAGGCGATCCATCTTAATAAATACAGATCCAGACTTTCAAACTCCACAATGTTTCTTGGGTTTGAGTCGGAGACTGTAAGTTAGAAGTTGGTGTGTGTGAGTGGAAGTGCTTACAATGTGAATGCATGCATGACTAGCAACTGTGGATCACTCCAAGGGCCAGATTTACTAAGCTGCGGGTTTGGAAAAGTGGAGATGATGCCCATAGCAACCAATCAGATTCTAGCTGACATTCTCTAGTATGTAATACGAAAGTGAGAGCTAGAATCTGATTTGTTGTTATGGGCAACATCTCCACTTTTCCAAACCCACAACTTAGTAAATCTGGCCCCAAAACTTTTGCCTTGTTTTATATCACAAATTAATTTGTTTTTTAAAATGGTAACAGTTATTTTTTTCTCCCGTAATAAAATCAAATATTTATGCTTATGTGTATGTCATTGAAGCTCATAGTATATTATAGAGTATGGAATGCATACACCTTTGTTCTCAAATTGCATATAAAAAGTGTTTATTATGCTATGAAGCCAGGTACACACGGATTGGATGATAATTATATAGTGTCTATGATCAGCGATTTGTGTGAGAACCAACAAAATTGTCCAGAAACACTTCTGACTGATAATCAGATTGGTCGGTTTTCATAAAATATCTGACCAATGCTGAGCTGATCTTATTTTGTAGCATGTAGTGGGATGCAGACGTGAGTGAAACCACCAGGGGTTGACTCAGGAAGCCACTTGTACACATCTACGTTAACCCTTCACACACCCATTATAGGGGAGAATTTTTAAATGTTTATTATAGGAATAAATAAAGGATAGGACAGGTTAAATGAGATGGGGTTAATTTGATCAAATGAGAAAGGATATAAAGGGCCAGATACATTACGTTTCATAGTGGAGCGTATTTACGCTATCGTATTTACTATGCACTCCCCTTGGTTGTACATATTTTAGCCATGTTACGCTTTCCAAACCCTACCTTAACTTTTCCAATTGTAACTCCTGACGGTGGTAATGGCTGCACGTACTTGCACAGCTAAGCATGCCCATACTGTACGATTTAAATGCCTCACCCCGCCTCCGAAGCATAATAACGGTTGTCGTATGGCTGGCACTCCCCTTTGTGTGTAGATACGATGATGATACGTGTCTGGCCCTTACGCTCTGAGTTATGTGTCGTAACATCTGCCGCGTGCAGTAGGTACTAATGGGCGCTTTTACGCTAGCGGCTAGCGTAAATTCACAGGCGTACGTAGTTGTGGATCTACCCCAAAGACACCAAAAAAGGGGTATAGAATAAGCGTAACCACAGGACATGTTTATGCAGCTTATATTTCGGAACAGGTAAATCTATAACACCTAAGGATAAGATGCATGCAAAAATGTACCTACGGTATATACCGTAATAGTGCTAGAGCATGTACAGAATGTTGGTAAGATGACACAATAAAAATTCTTAAGCAAAGCTCACAGTTCTTATCAAACTTTTCAACTTCTACTGCTGAGCTTTCCTTACACGTCACTGCTACATAGCCAGTAGAAGCAGCATTCTAAAGACTTTATTCAAAAAAGCTTTTATTGATATTTTATACATCAAATACACTTGTGAGTATCCAGAGATATTCATAAACATTTCTAATAAAGTTGTTTGCGGTTTCATGTTATTGGCTTTGGTGCCAGTTTTTTTCCCCTGAACCCTGACCTATCACATTGTGTACTGGAGCCGAGGATTGGTTTTCATGTGGAATAGTGGGAAAACGGAAACTAGAAGGACTGTATGTGGAACGCATACAATACAATACTACAATCCCAGTGCCTGGAGGACTGGTCTGATCTTTTGGAACATTATTGGAACTCTATATTTGGAACAGTCCCATGAAAGAACACACTCAGAACTGTGAGCTTTGCATAAGAATTTTTATTGCATCATCTTACCACCTTTCTAAGATTCTCTCTATGTACATGCTCTAGTAATAATATATAGGTTATATAGGGTTGGAGGCATCATGTGCCTCCAACCCCCCCTCAGTATTCCCCATCATGTGCCTTCAACCCCCCTCAGAATTGCCCGTCATGTGCCTCCAGCCCCCCTCAGTATTGCCCATCATGTGCCTCTATTTCCCCATCAGTATTCCCCATCATGTCACGTTCTGTTGTCACGTCATCTGTTGCGTCCTCCTGCATCCGGAGCATGCGCAATGCTCTTTTTTTTTTTTACAGGACTTGTCTGTGGTAGAACAGGGTGCTGGGATTCTGGGAGTCTCCCGGACATTCCGAGAGAGTCGGCAAGTGTGGGTTAGCTATATACAATATAATGTCTGTGAAAGCAGTTGTCTTAACTTGTTACCAATTTTGAGGCCCTGGAACTGTTGCCATGCTTCTAGGATTCTCAGTAAAGGGTTAGTAGCTAAATTAAAGAGTAATGTAGACATAGGGTGTTAACCAAATAAATTGGCCTATAAGAAGACAATAGCTGCATGTCTCTGCCTGATTTTGGTAGAAGTATCGTGGTGGCTGCATTAAAAGTATGATTATTCTCACTATTGTTAAGGCCTAATATAGGTCTCATATGCTCCTCCGTGGGCATGTCAATATGCGTAGAAAAAGGCCTATGCTACAGATTGCCACATCAGTTCTTCCTGGAACTTTGCCTCCTTCACCTTAGTTGCAATATAGCCAAATGTATGTCCTTGAAGCACTGCCTTGGATATATTCCAAAACTGTACAGTATCGTCCAAGTGTTCAATGTTATTATCGAGGAACTGTCCCCACATGCCATCTAGATACAATCAAAATTCCTCGGCATGTGTTAAGCATTCCTGGAAACGCCACATACACTGTGACTGAAGTTGTGAGAGTTCTATATCTAGTGAAATAGGGGCGTGGTCAGATCTTAATATATCATGAATATTTACAACCTTTGTTAGGGTTACTAGGGAGTTTGACATCAGCAGATAATCAATCTGTGCTAAAGTATGGTGTACCGCCAAGCAGAAAGTATAGGAATGATCCATTGGATTAATTATTCTCCATGGATCTGTCAGTTGCAATGTGAGCTGAAAAGTAGCTATGTGCTGCCAACTTTGAGATGTGTACGAATATACAGGGGAAGAAATAGCCACCCAAGATCAGGGGAGCATTAGAATGTTGAAGCAATACATTCTGAAGGTCTGCGAAAAATATCCCTCCCACCAGTGTTTGGTGCATATACATTAACGAGGGTAAAATTCTTGTGATCAATAATAACATCCTGTATAATATATCGCCCTTGAGTATCGCAACTCGCTTCCTCCAGGGAATACTGCAAATTAGAATTGAACAATATTGCGACTCCTCTGGATACATAATGCCCAATCCATGAGGCCTTTAGTGTGGGGGAGTGTAGGTCCGGGCAGACAATGGAGGCTGGACATAAGGGGCAGGCAACGGTGGCTGGATATAAGGGCAGACAATGAAGGCTGGATATAAGGGCAGACAATGGACCTTGACATAAGGGCAGACAATGGAGGCTGGATATGAGGGCAGACAATGGAGGCTGGACATAAGGGGCAGATAATGGAGACTGAACATAAGGTGCAGACAATGGAGGCTGGACATAAGGGGCAGACAAATGAGGCTGGAGATAAGGGGCAGATAATGGAGGCTGGAAATAAGGGGCAGACAATGGAGGCTGGGCATAAGGGGCAGATAATGGAGGCTGAACATAAGGGGCAGATAATGGAGGCTGGGCATTACAAGGAGCAGAAAATGGAGGCTGAACATTACAAGGGGGAGATAGAAACATAGAAAGTGATGGCAGATAAGAGCCACATGGCCCATCTAGTCTGCCCATTTGTTTATTGAAAACTATACTGACCCTAGACCCTATTTACCCTCAATTTGGGTTTCAATTTAGGATACCCTTATATTTAGCCCAAGCATGTTTAAATTGTTCTACTGTATTGGCCTCAACCACCTCAGATGGGAGAATATTTCACTTATCTATCACCCTTTCAGTGAAGTAATTTTTCCACACATTTCCTTTGAATCTACCCCCCTCAAGTTTATATTCATGCCCTCGTGTTCTATTACACCGTTTCTTTTGAAAAATGGTACCCTCCTCTAGCTGGTCACAACCCTTGATGTATGTGAAAGCTGCTATCATGTCCCCCTCTCCCTTCTCTGCTCCAGGCTATACATGTTTAGCTCCTCTAGCCTTTCTTGGTATGATTTGTTACAAAGGCCATGGACCATGCAAGATGCATGTGTCTCAAGCTTATTTTTAAAGCACAGGCTAGAGCGTGGGACGTTGCTAGGCAACTCTCAGCTGGTAGCTGTGAAGCGCGAGGGATGCTCTCTAAAAATTTCTGGGGGAGAAGCTTGAGGTGTTTTGAACGGTTGAGGCTTAGAGTGGTACAGGAGTTGAGAGAAATTGGAGTGCGCTTGGTAGAGGTCTGAGGTGACTGGATTAAAGTTGAGAAGGGAATTGGAAGTGAGGAAAATATTGATATTGGAATCCTGAAAGATTGTAAGTGAGACGGAGAACAGAATCGGAAGCGGTGTGGAGTGTTTTTGTAGGTGATTGAAGGTGACGGTAGCGGGACAAAGCAGAGAGCCGATGGCAGTGAGCCGTAATATCGAAGGTGACGGGAGTGAATCGGAGGGGAGAGTTGGCAGTGAGGAAAGAGTTGCTGGAGGATATCAGAGGCGTTCGGAGTGAGTCGGCAGGAAAGGAAAGTCTTGCTGGAGGATATTGGAGGTGACGGGAGTGAGACGGAGGAGTGATTTTGGTGGTGAGCTGTTGGGTGGTAGGAAAGCTTATTGGGAAGAGGTGTCGGGGGCAGGAGAGGAGAGTCGGCAGTGAGGGAAAGTCTTGCTGGAGGATATTGGAGGTGACGGGAGTGAGACGGAGGAGTGATTTTGGTGGTGAGCTGTTGGGTGGTAGGAAAGCTTATTGGGGGGGCGGGGGNCGGATGGCCAACACGTATTTACGCAGCTAAGCACGCCCATACTGTACACTTTAAATACAAACCCCCGCCTACATAGCGTATTTCAGACGTATTTTAGACTCACGTAAAATAGGCACGCCTACACTTACGTGACACATACGTGAATGGCCCATGCGTTCACAATTACGCTACGTTATTGGACGTATTTTCTATGGTGCGCATGCGCAGTACTTACCAAAAGGTGATTTTACGTCTCCGCCACGCGGAAATTCGCTCACAAGCGTTGTTCTGGATCTGGCCCATTATCTATATTCAATTGGTAAACTGTCATCTGCTCATTTATTAACCGAAATCAAATGTTTTATTAAAGGGAAATTTTAAATAGTAATAATTTAATGGTAGTCTTGATAATTAGTAACTGAATAATTAAAGTGTCGTGTTGGAGGAGGAGATGATTGAGGGTAATGCTACAAGATATGAATTGTAAATATTAATAATTATTTGCATTGCCAATTAATCGAACTAAGCATCTGTAAATTGTTTCCTGATCATCTAAAGTAACCAACATAGAATTGCATTTGCATTACTAATTGATTGTAATAGCTGTGTAAATGATTATCCTTGGGAAACTGTATCTGAACATCTGACGCAATTGTTTTAAGTGCAATGTACAAACTAAAGTTTTCTGTTCCTAGTTAATGAATACCAAATTGCAATAAGCAAACAATATTTTAACAAGCCAATCTGTTGCGTTTTACTCTGGGTCATTCTCTTGCTGTCACACCTCTCCGCAATTCCTCAGCGTTTGGCTCCTGGGGGGGGACGACTTGTTTACAGTTAACAAATCCCTCCAATCGGGTGTATTAGGTGAGACCCACTTAGGCAGATCCTCAAGTTCTTCCACACCAAACTAATCAAACCATTGACCTTTATAGACATTGCTTTGTGCACTGTGGCACAGTCATGCTGGAATAGAAAAGGGCTTTCCCCAAACTTTTGCCACAAAGTTGAAAGCATGGCATTGTCCAAAATGACTTGGTATACTGAATTATCACTTCACAGAACATGCTTCCACTGCTCCACAGTTGAAGTTTGGAACTCATCAGCTTTGGAATCAGCAGAGTTTTGGCTGCTTTAAGGCACCACGCGCCTTAGCAGTAGTTGATGTGATTTTTACATGGTCTTACGCTTCATGGCTTCAGTTGACCGTGGAATATCCAGCAGGGAAATTTCACGAACCGTCTTATTGGAAAGGTGGCATCCTCTCACAGTACCATGCTTGAAGCCACTGAGCTCTTCAGAATGATCCATTTTGTATAATAAATGTTTGCAAATGGAGACCGCATGGCTGGGTGCTTGATTTTATACACCTGTGGCAACAAGTTTGATTGAAACATCAGAATTTAATACCTAACAGGCGTCCGGGCCAAATACTTTTGTCCATATAGTGTATTGGGGCCCATGAGTGCAAATCTGCCCAAAGGACAAAATAGTGCATATATATACGCACCAATGGGACAATGCCTGTAGAGGAATCAAGAGAAGATGAACATTAAAACAACCATCAGGACAGAAAGCAAACTAACAACTGCCTGAGTAATTGGGCCGGATCCAGACCTACGGACGCCTTACGGGCGCCTGAGGTCATTACGACTGTCCTCGTAGCGGGGAGTGCATGCCCTGTGCACTCCCTGCTCTCAGTAGTAAATCAGATTCCTACCTTAAGTTTTACAATCATGTGTGTGGCCTTAGGGCCGTATAACTAATCGTAACGGGGCTTCCCCCTCCCCGTCCCCTCATTACCATGTCTATATTCGCCTTCACGGGGCAGATTCGTAATGGGGGGACAGACCCTTTCTTGTAAGAGCCGGCGTTTGTAACATATGTTACATACGCCTACCCATACAGCGTTGTAAGAAGGTTGTGCGCATGTGCACAACCTTCTAGACAGTGGAATTACGTACGTGCTGAACGTAGTTCTCCTGTTGTCCGTAGGGCAGGATCGGGCCCATTATAATAAAAATATACATACATCCTAACTGGGATAAATAAAGGGGGGTACTGCAGCGCTGGGTGAAGGTGAATAACCTCAACTTCTGGGGTCTTTTCTGGATGAGAAAGATTTAATTGATTCCCTCTTGAGTCAGGAGTAAAAAATATCTTGCAGTCTGGTGCAGAGAGCAGCTACCATCTATCTTTATGGACTCAGCAGGCGTACCTTGGGCAGATGCCACAGAAGTAGATCCGAGCTGGAAAGAATGGATGCCATAATCTGCTTGTTTAGATCCTGATTGTAATAGAGTTCTCTGAAAGAAATATGTAAACTGAGACAGTGGGACACCATTACTAACTAACCACAATTGTGACGTGACATGATGGCGGGGATAATGGTCAAGATATATAAGAAACCAGGAGAATCCACGCTTCTCAACCCCTGCTGCTAGTTTCTGCATACCATGTAGAGTCTATAAGCCCCAAATGCAAAATATACTAGGGGAAAAGGTTGGTATTTTAATACAGCACTGAGGCTATAGGTTATATATAATGTATGTTTGGAGCGCCGGACCTTTTTTGTTCCTTGTATTTACATAGTGGTCCTTGGCTGCACCCCTATATTTATATATACACTTGCACATATTTAATTTGTTGAATAGAAGCGCAGCCATTTTTCTTGCTACTAGTTTTATTTGGGAGTCTGACCACTCCCCAAACATGGGCGCTGTAGGCTATTCAAATGCAGGTAGTGTCTTAACAGAGACCTCCTGTGTACACATATAGCAAATGGATATCCTCTACAGTACAGGAGGTGCCTTGACGCTGGGCAGGTGAGCTTAACCCAATATAGCTATATTGTGAACTAAACCTCCTTTTTATTTATGTGCAGACACATAGTGTTATTTAATGTATGTTTGGAGCGCCGGACCTTTTTTGTTCCTTTGTTTTGTTCCTTGTATTTACATAGTGGTCACTTTGGTCCTTGGCTGCACCCCTATATTTATATATACACTTGCACACATTTAATTTGTTGGCTAGAAGCCATTTTTCTTGCTACAGGTTATATATACATAGGTGATTCACAAAGTAATAAAACAAAATTAAAAGATAAAATCCGATCTCCAGTGCCACAGAGTCCTTAATTCAGAGTCTTTGGTTTCTCCCCTAGAGGGAAATAAATCATGAAAAGTAAGAAGAACATGTTACATTCTCCCAGGAAGGGTTCTCACCTGACAGCGAAGTTTAAACCAGGGAGGTATTCATTAGAGCACCTGATGGTGGGGTTAGTCTTGGCTGCTGGCACCTAATAGGTTGCAGCCCCCAGTGATAGCCTCCAAGGGAAACCTGTAGCGTAGACACCTGGACTGGAACCCAAACACAAAGAATACAACTGGAACCCTTATGCAAAGGAGTACAGACTGGAACCCATACACACAGATATACAGACTGAAACTCTTTACACTGACACAGGGCAGATATAAATGACAGGGCAAAGAACCCAGAGGTAGTGCAGGGTACAATTAAATACCACAGAAGTGGCACAGATAACAAACAAGGCCCTCAGCCAGGCGACCTGATCCACTGGTAGATAACAACAGCCAGATAGACAAGAGGGGGAAATGAGGCAGGCTGGACAAAAATTAATAGGGGGAAATAAGACTGGCTGGACAAAAATAAAGAGGGAGGGGCAAAGAAGGCTGTCTGGACAAAAATTAAGAGGGGGAAAGGATTCTGGCTGGACACAAATTAAGAAGGGGAAATAAGGCTGACAGACAAATATTAAGAGGGGGAAATGAGGCTTCCTGTTCAAAAATTAAAAGGGGGAAATAAGGCTGGCTGGACAAAAATTAAGAGGGGGAAATAAGGCTGGCTGGACAAAAGGAGGGGGCAATATGGCCAAATTGACACAGAAGGAGGGGGCAATAAGACTGGCTGGACACAGAAGGAGGGTGCAATAAGACTGGTTGGATACACAGAAGGAAG
>WWET01000640.1:361192-371877 GCA_011038615.1 Limnodynastes dumerilii | reverse complement strand
CCAAAATTCTCATACGAACCTAAAAATGGCTCGAGATCAAAGATTTAGTTGCACTGAACTAATAATCTGAACTCGCATGATGGATGCCCTGGAGACCAGAACAGGTGTTCAAATACAGCACGAAGCCCATGACGCCTCTACTTCATCAGAGGACAGAGATGGACATTTACATCTTTATTATATGGTATAGTCAGAGTACATGTAAAATCTAGTGTATGCTCACAATGTTTAGTTTAAAATACAAATTGTTTTCACTTGCACCTTCTCTTAGCTATGTACTTTTGAATTTTTCTCTTTCTTCATTGAAAGGAACTCTATCATGGCTGTTGTACCCTCCTTGTACATGTTAGCTCATGATAAATTATTATACTTTTTGTGCATACATAATATTTATGCAAAGAGGATTCCGATATTTTTTGATGAGCAAGGGACAGTCTAAAACTATTGATAGCCAAGGGATGTTAAATGAGCCATTTTCTAAATTAACTGCTGAACAAACTGCATTTCTCACGTCTATAAGTATAGTCTGTTCATTCATGATGTGTTCCTAAATCACCTTTATGCATGTGTTCTTAATTATTATTATGCAGCCCCCTTCGATGGTGTGTCTTTGTAGCAATCATTTTGATGTCAGATGTGAACCGAAACTATAAATAGTAAAGGCTCAATAAGCACAGTTTCAGGATTGTTGCTTGTCGAAAAGTGCTTCAAGTGAATTTTCATAGGATTCTTAATGTAAGTTGGCAGATTTGCACCATTAGACTCTGGTAAAAATCTAGCTCTTCTAGTAAAGAACACTTTTTCATTAGCTCATAAATTTAACATGCTAATGCTGTTTCAGGGTTGCCGAATTTAAAAGCTTCCCTCCGGGAGATCCCGGAGGGAAGCATTGGATGAATACAGGGGGTGGAGCTTAATGGCGCAATTTATGCAAATCATGTTATTAAGCCCCACCTCTTGACTGTTAAGTACTCGTTTTGGGGTTTAATATTGATGGGGTCAGGGCTTGATGATGCAATATGCGTCATCAAGGCCCTCCCTGTCCCTAGCAACACTGGTATACTCGTGTTGCCAGGCAGGGGGGCAGGACATGAGGCCGTGGTTTCATGGAATAACGGGAGTACTGCCCGAATTTCGGGAGTTTCTTGGGCATTCCGGGAAATTCGTCAACTCTGCGCTGTAGTTTGTTTTCGTAATATATGGACATGGATTAATTATGCCATTTAACAAACATTCCAGCTACTTTTTGATGTCATACAGTCAACTAAATACATGTCACTATTACATCCTAAGATGGTTGAAGAATACTTTACTAGGATTGAAGAGTACCTCCAATCTGTGTTATGCATTTAACACACACATACACATCTTAATACAACCTTTAATCTTGACAGTATAAACAAAATGCATATAATTTGATCACAACATTTTATTTATCCTTAAAGTTGGCTTGTGTTTGAGGTTTTAACATCTAGTGCTGAAAGGGAGCATTTAAGACACTGGCATTCTCTTAGTAAAAACACATCTACCGGCCTCAATTAACATCTGGCGAATGACTGATGCTATGGAGGTTGGAAGCTACCGTCTACCACCTCACGTCATCATGGAAACTCTGAAACTTGTGCAGATTCATTTTGAGAGGAGACATAACATTCCAACAGCAATACCACTGCTAACTAAATTGTTGACAGTGTTACATATTTACATTAGTGCTAGCTTCAAGGGGCGAGTGGAAAGTTCTATGTGATTGTCCCAGTCCCCCTTTAGTCATAAGCTAAAACAGGTTCTGAGGGCATTTCTCCACAGAATGAACCAATTAATCCATATTATCCTGGATGAAGAAGGTCTGTTGTCAATCAAACAGCAATTCTATCAGATAGCTGGCTTCCAATATGTGGTTGTACAACTGCTGATCTGCACGGAAGCAGTTACTTCTGTCCACATTGTAAAATTTTAATGCTACCAAGCAGTTTGTGGAATTTGGCTGACGTAGAGCCATCTGAATCTGGTCCTAAGTATATGGCACACTATATGACAGAGAGTTATATGCACACTATGACAGAGAGGTATATCCACACTATGATAGAGAGGTATATGGCACACTTTGTAACAGTGAGGAGAGATACACACATACACATTCTATACTTACCCCTTCTGCTGAATGGACAGCCATTCACTACCCTGATTGGTGGATGGCTGGAGCTATACACCAATCAGCATACTGACATCCATCTACTATGTAGCTGCCAGCTGGAAGAGACAGGTAGGGTATACAGGGTAGGGTATACAGCAACTACAATCTACAATCATATTTGGCAGGGACTATCTCTCTGTGCCTGCCTCAAAGCTTCAGCCCTATGAACTCAGTAAGTGCAGCCCAAACAAGCTCCCCCCCTCCCCCGCCCCCTGCCTAAGTCCGTCCCTGCTCTCAGAGGAAATTTCATTAAAGGCTGCTAAAAGAAGTGGGCTATGTGTATTTAAAAAATCCATGTGAACCCAGATTTTTACCATTTTAGAGCCTCTATCAGTCAACTAATAAACGATCTCTCTGGGGGTGTGGGTCCCCGTTGCGAACAGCATTATTTCGATAGGGCCGCTCTCTCCCAGCCAGTTCGGGACTGGCTGGGAAATAGATTGCTTCTGCCTCGCAGAGGCAAAGCAATCGATCCCTGGAGAACCGAACACAGTGCTCTGAATGGTAAGTATCCCCAAACCATTCCCTAATCCTTACCCTAACCTTCCCCTTCTATTACCCTAACCCTAACTCTCCTTTCCCGCAGCCTGACCCTAACCTTCCCTTCCCCACAGCCTGATCCTAACCCTAACCCTCCCCATCCATGGCCCTAACCCTCACCCTCCCCTTCCATGGTCCTAACCCTCCCTTCCCCAGAGCCTAACCCTCAAGCTAAGAGATCACTTAAGAAGGACTAGGACAAAAGATTATGAAAAGCCTCGTCATAGGTCTAAAAAGCCCTGGCCCAAAGTGCCCTAGCAAGGTACAGTTTCTTGTGTTCCCCATTGGTAATGTAAATGTTTGCATTTGCATAGGATAAATTTGTACTTGTCATTTAGAAGCATAGCTACAGTAAATTTCTCTTGTTTCAATTAATTTAGTATGGACGGGTTACTGAAAAGTAGACTTTTGTGGGGCCTCTAGGTCCTGCAATTTCTAGAGAAGTGCCTACTGACAGCATCCTTCTTCTTTATAAGTATACAGGGGTATGCCATACCATCACTTTTTCCACTGATTTCATCAAAAGACTAGAAATCCCCATTCACTTTTATCATTTCTATGTTTCCATTCCCCCACTTCAACCACTGAAGTAATGTGCCAAGTTTGCTACACTTTCCACAGAGCACACTTATGCGCATTTCATGATACCAATTTACACATTTCTCCTGTATTACTGGTAGATATATACTCATTTAAAACAGATTCAAACTGATTGAAGCAATACATGCCCTGCAACAATGATTCATCAAAGCATCAGGTCCAGGAACAAGGCACTGGCTTAGATAGTTTCACGGTTACATAGATAGAGTTGTGATTAGACCACCTAATCTGAACAATCAGAAGCAGCGTATACAAGAAGAAGAGTAATTCTTAGTGTAGACTCTCCCAGGATGTCAAGTAAAATGTGTAGTATCTGTGGGGTATATTTACTAAAGTCGCTTTTTGCAAGCGTTTCCAAATCGATTTTCCAACGATTTTTTTGTTAAAATCGCGGTATTCACTAACCGACGATTTTTAAATGCGATATTTAAGTGTCGTAGATTTGCTTCGTTTTTACAAGGGGTAAATCGCTGTGCTTTTCTATAGAAAGCAAAGGGATTTTCCATTGAAAGATCCCTGTTGCTTTGTGTGTATTAAAAAAACCAAAAAACAAGCGCAGCATGGTTGTAAGGCTTAGCAATGCTAAGCCTTGTAGTAATATTAGCGTCAGTATTTTAAGCCTTCTAAGCATGCTGCGCTGTGACCGTCGCAAAAAAAAAAATAGTGTCAAACAAAACATACAGAAATACATTTACATACATGTGTGCATAAAATAAACATTTTCAATCCCTAATATTGCCCCCTACTGTGTAAAATTACTACAGGTGGCCACACTGTTTTCTATTACATTACTTGTAAACTAAAGTGTGTTGCATAAAGTAATAAAAAATATCTCAGACTCACCATTTAGCTGTCATCATTCTTGGGACGAGTTGCTTGTAGTTTTTCCTTTCTTTGAAGTAATTCTTCTCTTGTTGATTGAAGAATCTTGTCCGCTTGCTTGAAGAAGATATTCTGGTCCTGGCTTCTGCTCTTCGGCCTCTTCTGGCACTTGACCCGACAACAGGCTCCGTCCTCTTCTTGGGCGCTGCTACTAATGACCATTCGGTCAGTAGTGGGCACCCTCTACTGGAACCATATTGCAGCAGGGTTTTTTCAGCACAGTTTAGTGGTTATTTTCCTTGTATTATTGTAATCACAATAATGTCTAAGGTCCATGTCAGGTTGCCTCACATGGAAGAATGCGTACGGTTCAATCTGGTCCACAATATTTATTGGTTGATTTTTGGCATTAACTTGAAGGCCCATGTCATCACCTAGAAAAAGTGTATTGATAGTCTTAGATTTAATATTTTTAGAAAATAAAATTGAAATATGCCATTGCTTAATTCCTACCCACGCTTTTCAAGAATGGGCCTGATTTACAGATGAGAATGTTTTTAAAAGGTGCAGTTACGCGTGTAGCCACACCTAACTTGAAGCTCCCTCCCAAACAACCTTCCCCTTTTTTTAAGAACCGAAAGCACTTAACTTCCCATGCATACTTCCCTTACCGTGCCCTCTCCGGCTCCTTAACATACCTCCCTCACCCACTCTTCTTAAAACTGACCCGAGGTTGCCTAGGCACACCTCTTCCTTCTTAAATAACAATGGGCTGGATCCAGACCTTGTTAAGTGCATGAACTTAGTTACTCAAGGGCTAAACCATGTTGATTTCAGGGGGAGCCAAGTTAATTGTATTCTTTGCATGCAGGGATATATCTTTAAATTACTTACTGCACACAGATACTGACCAGCTTTACTATCATACTGTTATTAGAACTTGGGATAGGAAACATCTCCTGTCAACTCTAATACTGTTTGCAACAGATGAAATATGACTCCCCTGAAATCAACATGGTTTAGCCCTTGAGTAACTAAGTTCATGCACTTAACAAGGTCTGGATCCAGCCCAATGTTTCTAAGTACTACGTACATTACATAGTCACTATTAATACACCTGCATGAACTTACGTTCTTAAAAATCTGCACCTAAGAAGCCACTTCTTAGGTGTGAATCTGGTCCTATGTTCTGATTATTTCAGTAGGTCACAGTCCTTTTGTGATATCCCTGGGGGTTGCAGGAAGTGAGGTGCACATTCTAAATTGGTGACGGTGGGACTGTGCGGGCAGCGTGGGTCTCGTGCACAGATTTGAGTACATGGCGACGTGAGAGGTGTTGCTAGGCAACAGTTAGCTGGTGGAGGCACGTTGTGAAGTGCAAGGGTGGATTTCTAGAAGTATCGATGTAAAGTGTGATGCGTAGAAAAAGACAGTTGAGAGTCAGTTCTGAGAGCGGTTAGAGAGAGCAGAAGTGACGGCAGCGCAGATCAAAAGAGAGAGAAGTGGTATCGGAGCAGACTGAGGAGGGTATCAGTAGTAGTGAGAGAAGGAGAGACAGCGGAGCAGATCGAGGAAAGTGTCAATGGTAGTGAGAGAAGGAGAGATAGCGGAGCAGATTAGGAAAAGTGTCAGTGGTAGTGAGAGAAGGAGAGACACCGAAGCAGATCGAAGAAAGTGTCTGTGGTTGTGAGAGAGGGAGTGACAGCAGAGCAGATTGAGGAAAGTGCTGGTGGTAGTGAGAGAAAAAGTGACAGCAGAGCAGATCGGGGAAAGTGACGGTGACGGTGAGAGAGGGAGAGACAGCAGAGCAGATCGAGGAAAGTGTTGGTGGTAGTGAGAGAAGGAGAGACAGCGGAGCAGATCGAGGAAAGTGTCGGTTGGTAGTGAGAGAGGGAGTGACAGCGGAGAAGGTTGGAGAGAGTGTCCTTGGCAATGGCAGAAGGAATTTCATCGGAGTTTGTAAAAGAGAAAGAGTCGAGATTAAGTAGGGGAGAGTGGAAGAGTGAGCAGTGAGGAAACGTAAATCTAAGATCAGTGTGAGGTGACGCAGCTGAGGCGTCCATTCTGTGAACTCATTTGTTTAATCATAATTTTTCATATCCCAAGTGAAGGTGAACTTTCCTATAGTTTTAATAATAATTACAGCTACAAGGACTACTTGTTGGGTACTGGGTTAGAATACAATATATAGAAATTTTAAGACTTATTCTGTATGTTTTAGTAGAATATATTCCTGGTCTCTTGCAGGAAATATTGCATTGTTATGTAAGTCTTGTGTTAAAGTTTTATGTGAAAGTTAAATGTTACATTGTAATTAAGTGGGGAAGAGTAACAATTGCAAATGTTCTATTTGTTATTAATTTGGAGAGGAGAGAGAATTTACTGTTACAAAGACTTATAGTATTTTATTTGTTAGATGCAAAAGTTTGATGTTCCAATTTTGTTTTTAACAATTCCTGTTTATGAATGAACACAAAAATATTTTGTATAGTGTCATTCCATTTTGTTACTCGAATCAAGTTTTCTGCAAATCTAAAACATTCGGAAAACATTTATTAAAACTAAATTTAATTCGCTAAAGACTGGTGTGAAGACTCACCTCTCTGCAATCTTGAAGTAAAATATCTGCAAAATTATTCGAGTAATTCCGAACTTTTACCATTAATTTAGGCGGGTATCAAACTATCTTCTATAGTAATACATTACTAACAATTCAGTTATAAAACTGTAATTTTTTGCTAATATAGTCTTGGACCATGCAAGCAAAACGTCTTGACCATTTTTGATAAAACAATAATTGCTTTCCTACATAGTGATTTGTAAAATGTAATATGGCTTTATGGTTACCAGCCTATATTGTTATTTAATGCTATGTATGTACATATAGTTCAAGGTAGCATATTGATCTGTTTGCTGTTGGCGGATGTAGATCATAATAGAAATGTCTACATACGAGCTGTGTGAGCCCTGTAATTGACAAGGAGAGTATGATTATTCCTGGATGAGCTGACAGATGTGTTACAATTATATTAATGACTTGAGACTATTCTCTCATCACGCACTACTATCGTCTCCTGTCCCCTACGGATCAAGTCTTTAATTTGAATCCTGAACTGTGATCTGTAAGAATTAGTATAATCCAGCTGCACAAATGTATTTGTAACTAACCTAGAACAGTATTTGAGCTCTATATTTGTTTTTGAATCTTGTCAATTTTGCTTCAACCTCGATAGACCGCATCTGTAATTATGTAAATAAAGTGTTTGAAGTCTTATGTAAATAATGAAAAAGACAGTATCGGTACTGAATAAAATATTTAGATGCTTTTATGGATGCAGTATATAGCAAGATGTACGGCTTCAATTAAGCTTAATATATGCATTGAGAAAATAAATAATGATCTACTTTGCTGTAGTATAAGTCTTGTATATATAAGTAGTTACAAGTCTCATGGTAAAGGAATAATATCTGCCTTATTTAACTCCATTTACAAAGTTATCTGGTCTTTGAAGTAGAAGTATCTATAAAAATGTATGTGTCGCCTATTCTACTATGTCGAGAGGTAAGTCTTTGGCCCAGTTGTTAGATAAATGCTCTTCTGTACTAGGTTGTAAGGATTGAAAATCAGGTTGAAAATGGTCTGTGACTTAGGGAATAAGCTATTCGGCCAATCAAGTGCATTTACAAATCTTTTTAAACTCAGCATAGAATTGCCCCTTACTTTAAACATCAGCTTGTTGTAATTGTGTGATACTCCCATAGCCTTTGTGTTGTAGCAGCTAACTAACTAACTGTGTTTATTTGTTTGTTTTTTAATCTATGCGAGCTAACAGTATGGAGAGTCAACTCCAGTAGCAATAAAAAAAGCAATAAAACACTAACATCCAAAGCTTTTTTCTTTTAATAAAACTGAATGACAAACAGAAACACAAAGAGTAAACAAAACATTCGCCTGGGGGCCTTTTCTTGTTTACGGAAGCAGAAAAGTCCTTTGATAAGGTAAATTGGCACATTATAACATGCATTTGACCACATGGGATTGGACCTTATACATTTTAAGATTAATGGGAGCTTGTCTGACTTGTTTAGCATTTTGAACTGCACCTGACAAGGCTGCCTTCTCTCCCTTTTAATTCTTGTCCTGTATATAGAGGCTTTTGACTATCCTTCTAACATGGATATCAATCCATTGACCAGAAGGAACTCAAAATTACCATTTTTGTTGATGACTATATTGATGCATGAATTCACTAGATATGGGGTTTTGCCTAACTTTAAAATTACCTATAGCAAATAAGTGGCTCTAAAATATGCTTTTCTCACAACTGCGATACTTATGTATAAACCTGACCACACAATTTCCTACCTTGTTACCCAAAATTAAGAAGGATATGCTGGAATGTTCTCTGCAGAATCTCCCCAGGCTAGGTAAATTTTAAATGATTAAAATCAGCATTTTCCCCTAATTCCTTCTGCAGATCCTCCTGATTCATATACCTACAAACTACTTCTCTGATTTCCAATGCCTCTGTCACAACTTCATCTAAATGACGACAATCCATGCAGTCCCATGCAGTTTCATGTGTTTACATATACTACAAATCAGTCCTTCTCAGTCACATGATAGACTAAACCAGGCAGCGATCAGTGAAAAGTAGTTGGTCAAGAGGAAGGGCCATTGCTACCACTTCCTGCTTTATGTGATCCCATGACGCCCAACAATGCCACACACTATGAAAGGTCTCACCTTAGAATGTTGGACTAGACTCAGAAAGCATAGTGAGATCTCTGAATATCTATCATCCCTTATCCCAGTATTTTTTCTTCAATTATCTAGCCTAAAAACTGTGGGTGTGAGCTAGGCAGGTCAGCTAGTGGATTTACATGGACTGTTCCCTTTCCAGGCTCTCTAAGAGAAACATAGGTTTTCCAACCGATTACACAGGTTGACCTCTTAAGCTGACCTCTCACTTGGCTCAGTTCCACAGACCCAGAACTAGGCTTGAAACCATCTGCTCAAGTAGATCCCCTCCTACTTGTTATCACAAGCAAATTTTGATTTTGAGTACTCTCACCTCCAATCACACTTTCATGGCAGCATGGAATAGAGAATTACCTGTACCCCCTAGATGAAGCAAATTATTTCAGACAACCCACTCTTGCTCTTGTAGTGTCTTTGCATTGGATGCGTGATAATAAATTCTTACTCGCTGGTATAAGATGCCTATTAACCTGCACAAAGTCTTTCCTAATGAAGATGAAGTGTGTTGGAGGAGTGGGTATGCTAAGGGTACTTTTATACAAATATGGTGGGAAAGACCTCTCCTAGCTTACTCATGGTTCCAATTCCAAGACATACAAGACAATTAGTTGGTGGGGATATTCCCAGGGGGGTGGGAGTTCTGGCTTCTTGCCTACACCAACCTACTATAACATTGTTTAGGGTAGCACGGTGGCTCAGTGAGTAGCACTTGTGTTTCACAGCGCTGAAGTCAAGAGTTTGATTTCCAGACTAGGCCTTATCTGTGTGGAGATTGAAATGTTGCTCTTGGTGCTCCGATTTCCTCCTGCACTCCAAAAACATGCTGGTAGGTTAATTAGTGGTGAATAAATTAGCCCTAGTGTGTGTCTTTGTGTGTGTAAGTCTGTGTTAGGGAACTTAGAATGCAGCTCCAATGGGGCAGGGACCAATGTGAATATTAAATATTCTTTGTAAGGTGTTACGTAAACTGATAGCGCTATATAAAAAACCTGTTAATAATAAATTCTTAAAGAAATCCCTGATATACTGTGCAATGCTGCTATAGCTGTGATTCTAGTTCTATGGGAATTATCTACCCCTCCTTTTATAAAACAATGGCTCACTAGGATAGATTTCAAACTGACTATGGATGACCTAAAACTATTCTCAGAAGACAGATTCCGAGTTTATTAATGTGGTTAGTCTGGCTTGAATTTAAGAAAACTCCAAAATAGTTAGTACTCCTCACTCCTCAATTCCTGACCCCTCAACATCCCCTCTGCATGCTGGGAAATGCCATGGATCAGGACTCTTCCAGACATACACCAGTAATATTAAATTATTCAAAGACCTGGTTACATCCCCTGCCCAGGATTGCCGACTCTCCCGGAATGTCCGGGAGACTCCCGATATTTGGGGAGTTCTCCCGCTATCCCGGGAGAGCCAGCAAATCTCCCGCAAGCCCCACCAACAGTGCATAACTGTTGTAATCCCTAGTGTTACTAGGGATGTGCGGGGCTTGATGACATCATCAAGCCCTGCACATTCCTAGTAACGCTAGGGATTACAGGAGTGAGTGACAGGGGTGGGGCTTAAGGACACAATTTGCATAAATCACATAATTAAGTCCCGCCCCCTTGCAGAAATCTATGGTTTCCCTTCGGGTTCTCCCAGAAGGGAAGCTTTAAAAAGTCGGCAACCCTGCCCCTGCCCCACTCCCCCATTCTGTTACCTCTACAAACTTTGCAACAGTACTTCCAAAACTTTCATGCATAAGTCATGCATAAG
>WWET01000640.1:344055-358939 GCA_011038615.1 Limnodynastes dumerilii | reverse complement strand
AGTTACTCCTGGGCTAAACCATGTTGATTGCAGGGGGAGTCAATTGTATTCTATTCTTTGCATGCAGGGATATATCTTTGAATTGCTTACTGCACACAGATAGTGACCAGCTTTACTATTACACAGTTATTTAGACTTGGGATAGGAAACATTACCTCTCAAATACTGTTTGGTTAAGTGCTTGAACGTAGTTACTCCTGGGCTAAACCATGTTGATTGCAGGGGGAGTCAAGTTAATTGTATTCTTTGCATGCAGGGATATATCTTTGAATTGCTTACTGCACACAGATAGTGACCAGCTTTACTATTACACAGTTATTTAGACTTGGGATAGGAAACATTACCTCTCAACTCTAATACTGTTTGCTATAGATGAAATATGACTTCCCTGCAATCAACATGGTTTAGCCCAGGAGTAACTAATTTCAAGCACTTACTTAAGTCTGGATCCAGCCCGAAGTTTGGCACACATGGCCACTATAGGAATGTGCAGGGCTACAGTGCGAAAAGTATGGCCAAGGGTACAAGGCTGAGGGGTAGTGTTGACTGCGGAAATACATATATATTAGCTATGATAAAATTCACTAATCCTATTGGTCCATTATCTTGAGTGATATTTGAATTTTAAACCTCAATCACTATACTTGTACAAATTATTCAAAGCTGTTCTGTTGCTAATGCAATCATCCTATGGTGTAATTGTTTGATCTTTGTTGGCTGCCTAAAGCATGTTTGGAGATATTACTGTCTGTGTGCCATTTTTTAATAGTGTTATGACAATTAACATCATTAATATTTGTTTTGTGTAGATTTAATCAACTAAAGTGCTCTTTATATCATTTTTCAACCTAATAAACAAGAAATAAAAATGAAGTGAATACATTAAACACTATACTATATCACAAATGTCCTAACATATGTATAGAGAAATTTTTAGCATTAGATATTAAGAGATGTGTCTCTTGTTTAAAATGTACATAAAGAACTATTACTATAACATATGCTATCTTTGGTTTTTGCTTCAGGCCAAGGTCACTATGAGGACAATTCCTATAGATTATGATTACTGTTAACATTAATTTATAGCACCAACATATTCTGGTAGCCATAATATGAGACTGGGACCTAACAGCCATTGTGGTAAGAGAAGAGCTATTACGTTATAGAAAGAGAATATATGTAGGCAGGGAAGTTTGGACCCCAGTACAGAAATGTCTTGAGCCCCCACCTTAGTCAACCATCACAGAGAGTTGCCTATTTCTCAAACACACCTTGTACGCCACAACACATTCTCTCTACCTCTGTGGGGTAATAAAAAAAAGTGGGTTGCAGTGCTTTCATGGCCACCATGCATGCCTGGGCCCTGGTATTTAGTACCCATCCTTCCCTTCTTTTGGAGCCCCTGTATGTAGACAGTCATTTGAAATAATAACCTAGACAGGTTTTAAGTGTTTACAAAGATATGGTCCTATGCAGGGGCAGAACTACCATTGCTGTAACAGATGCAATGGCACCAGGGTCCCATGTTAATACAAGGGCCCACAGCCGTTCATCACCACACTGCTAAAGCTCCCCACCGGGTTACCTGGAATATTATCATATTTTTTGCACCTGGGCCCACAACTCGCTAGTTCCGCCTCTGGGTCCTATGGTATTTTGTATTTACACATATTTAGTGGAATTAAGCATAATAGGTCAACAATCCCTGGCAGTACTGGAAAGCAGCAAGACATCTGCTCCCTTTGCCCTCTTCATGGTGATGCCAGATATTCGGCCACCTACATCTTATTTTATTAAACAATAACCTTTGTGCTTCTATCAGTTGACCAGACCTGAAAAATTCTATGTCAATCTATGTCAATTTTCATTCAACAGATGACAGTGGGGTGATCATGAGTTGGTGTAAGTGGGTTAGCTAAATGGAAGTCGGACTATGTTGAGAATGCATGCAACCATTTTATAACATGCTAGACTGGTAGTAATTTAGTATAGTATTTTTCTGTGTTGTAAATCTCCAGTTTTAGGTTGTAATTCCTTTCAACAGGACCGCACATCTGTCACTTATGCATCCTATTGGATTTGTATGCAAATAACATTCATCTACTCCAGCAATGATTATTCACAATGGGCCTGATCAACACTTATATATGTACGCATAGATGCACAAATATACAAACCTAAGTGGCAAGTGCACTCATTCTTACGGATCTTTACTGGCTTCCGCGATTATAGGGCTACCTAAACTCTCTGTGAATTTCTTTGTGCTGATTTAGTTAAAGTACGTGCAGACTTTGCAAACCCAGCCCATACTGCCCTATATAAATCGTGCGGTTTATGTCTTATGTAAATCACAAAAAAAGAGAAAGAATGGAGCCATGCAAGGTGACCCCTAGAACCGCTATCGCCGGCGCACAAAACCTACATGTATAAAGTAGAATAACCCTTCATTCTTACATACAAGGAGATTTAAAAATAAGTCACAGAGATAAATATAAAAATTATGCTTTTATTGAGTACATTTAAAAATTGGGTAATATCCCTTTAAGAAGCGAAATATCAAGACATCCATATAATACCCTATGCTACACAAATTCTAGAAGCAATATTAGCTGCAAAGTATAGGAAGTAGCTTTAGATATGAAAAAAAATTTGCAATCTTAACAGCTGGTAGATACTGAAAGAAACATGGGGGGTAAGTCTAAATCTCCCTGACCATCAAAGCAGCTTGCAGTAGTAAACAGTAATCAAATACACTCCGTTAAATGAGAGGAAAAACACAATATGCAATAACTTGTGTAGAGGGTGGTTCAGAGAGGTTACTTATCCTGCTGACGTTCACATGCAGGTCCGTGTTGCTCCAACGGTGTGAGGCAGGAAAAATACCGTCCTATGCTAATCCTGGATGAGACTGCGCCCTAACAGGAAATCTAACGGTCCCTATACTGTCCTAATGAGAAACGGAGTCCGGACCAAAAGGAACGCGGCGGCTGAAATTAGCTGATATCGGGGTATATGGATGCAGAGTGTGCACAGGAGCTACAACATGGCTGGAAGCTCCGACGTACGTTTCGATAATAAGCTTTGTCAAGGAGGGTATCTCTCAGGTGGAATCAGTTGTAGTCTTTTAACTGTTTCCTTCAGCAATCGGATTCCCGTAATCACAGCACCTGTGCTAAAGCTGGAACTTGTAAACTGGCTGTAAGAAGACTTGTGAACCTTATACTGAAACTGATAGGTGATGCCTCTCCTCCCTTACTCTCGCCTCCTCTACCGCTCCCTAACTCTTCTCCCTTATCTGCATCCACACCGCTCTGCTGGTGACCGTCGCCTTAACTCCAACCTTATAACTACTCCTCACTCCCGCATCCAAGACTTCTCCCGGGCCGCCCATCTCCACTGGAACAACCTACCACTTCCTATCAGGCAATCCAGCACCCTCCAATCCTTCAAACGCTCCCTTAAAACCCACTTCTTCAGGCTAGCCTACCCATCCTCCACCTAAGCTTCCCTCCCCCTCTTATCTTCATCCCTGTGTCTGTTTGTTTACCCCCTTCCACTTAGCATGTTAGCTCTTATGAGTAGGCTCCTCCCTCCTGTCACTATCCCTCTACCTTGTCCTTCATCACATCATCTCTCTACCCTGTCCTCATCACTTCCCACCTTTTTCTCTCTACTGTCTATCTCTCTCCTTATTCATCTGCTCCTACACACATATCCAGCATCTATATTTTCCAAATATATAGTTCTGATATTTTTGTACTGTATTTTATTTTTGCATTGTACCTTTATTGTATTCTTTATTCTATGGTTTTATACCTTGTATTAATAATTGTATTGTATATGTAACAACTGGCTTTCCTATTGCCTCTGTACGGCACTGTGGATACCGTGTAGTGCCTTATAAATAAACGATAATAATAATACTTATATTGATATAAATAATGCTAATAGTGTGTGTGTGTGTGGATAGATAGATAGATAGATAGATAATAAAGTTTACCTTCAACAGCAGCTGGTCTATTCCTCCAGAGAGAAGCAGGAAGACGCTGGGCAGCCAGAAAGTGAAAGTGACTGCTCTCTGCCTGTGCTGAGCTCTGATTGGCTGCCTGCCTGTAACACAGCCTGTCAGGAAACCGTCCCCAGCGTTGCTGTAGGAAGTCTCCCACTGACACCAATGATTACTGTGGCTGGGGCTTTTGTGTCAGCAAAGGCTGACAACGGACTGGGCTGTGATAAAGGGCCCCTGGATGCGTTGGGGCCATGGGCAGTAGCCCAAACTGCCCAGTGGATAAGACGGCCCTGTCTCAGCCTGCAGTCCACAGCTTGCTATCTCAGCTTGCAGCTATCAGCCTGCTAAATCAGCTTGCAGCAGTCATCCTGCTAATCGAGCTAGCAGTGATCAGCCTGTTATCCCAGTCAAAAGTGAACTGTCTGCAGATTGGAAATCAAGTCTAGTCCAGTCCTAGTCCTGGTCAAGTCAAGTCTAGTCCAGTCCTGGTCTAGTTTAGTCCTGGTCAAGTTGTTCAAGTTCTAATTCAGTCCTGGTCAAGTCCAGTCAAATCTGCCTTGTCCAGCCAAGTTAAGTCTTGCTTCGTATTGGCAAAACCCTTCGATCATTAACACATGAGAAGATCTAACATCAAACCCTCTAGCTTCCAATGCCACACTGAAACCCTATCACGTCCCTGGGAACCCAGAGCAGATACCCAACCAAGTCAGTCTGTGATAAAACTAACTAAATGAGGGAGGGGAACCACTGGTCCAAGGGCTGTATAAGGCCCTCAAAATCATTTGGTCTAGCTCTCTAGAGGTGGAACTCTGGCGCACTAGGACGCAAAATCACTTTGCCTGCTTCTAGTGCTCCGGGGGTGAGGGCTGCATCACACAGTGGGGTCCTATAAGCTCCAGATTCTGATCTGCTCCTGGAATGGTGTCACTGGGACCCTGAAACTCTCCATATTCCTGGATCTTGATCATGAAACTCTTATTGGGGTGTAGTCTGCATGTGGTAGCAGCTGGCTCTTTGGGACACCGCTGCCATTTTCTTCCAAGGCTCACATTAGGGGTGAGTTAACTACATTTGACATTGACCAAATATAGCAGGCTAATTTTTAAGTTGATAATATTGTATGTATTATATTTAATAATTTTTCACACAAAACTCACCTTTTAAAGTCACCTCCTTAAATACATACATATATTTTATACACTTGCTACAATATACATTACCTCCATTGGCCAGCTTCTAAATCTTTAAATTATTAAAAACACACCACTGCAAAACTCCTCTGTATATGAAAGCAGTGGATTGATATTGATATAACTATTCATAGAACAATGCATAAGAACAATTAAACTCGTAAGAATATTATGTGTTTCAGAAGTGTTATATTTACGCTAATACCCTTCATGGTTTATTTGGCAGTGTTGACAAGAAAACAGATTTAAAAAAAATGCAGTAAAGTAAGAATGCTTTCAAAAATAGAAGTGTTAAAAGTGTTAATAGTTTAGTTAGAAATCTAAATCAAATCAATATTTGGTGTGACCACCCTATGCATTCAAACAGCATCAATTCTTCTAGGTAGATTGTATAAAGTCAGAGATTTTGTAGGATTATAGTCAGGTGTATGATTAAGCAGTCATACCAAACAGGTTATAATGATCATAATTTTTCTATGTAGGTTTAAATACAGTTTGAAATAGAAACAGCTGTGTAGGTGATTTAAAATTGGGTGAGGAACAGTCAAACTCTGCTTCAAAGTTGAGGTTGTGGAAGACAGTTTTGTGTCAAAGGTCATACACCATGGCAAGACTGAGCACAGCAAGAAGACACAAGTTAACTTTCCCAGGCAAAGAATTCAAAGCAGACTGTGCTGTTCAAGCTCTTCTGAAGAAGCACAAAGGAATGGGCAACATTGAGGACTGTAGACAGAGTGGAAAGCCAAGAAAACTTGGAGGAGGATACATCATGCTTACTTCCCTTTGAAATTGGAAGATCCAGCAGAGCCATCAGCCCAGAACTGGCAAAAACCAGTGGGACACACAAAATCCACCCATCTACTGTTCAGATAAATTTGGCCAGAAGTGGTCTTCATGGAACAATTGCAGCTAAAAATCCATACCTTTGACTTGGAAACAAGACCAAGCAACTCAACTATGCATGAAAACATAGGTATTGGGTTTCAGAAAAATGACAGCAGGTACTCTTGACTGTCAAAATTTTAAATAAGCTGTATCAGCAGGCAGTGTGTTCAGTGAAGGGCTAGGGTAGCGGTACAATAATGAGTGTCTGCATGAATTGAATTAACAAATAATTTGGAAAAGAGGAGGGCCCAAATTTTTTTCGCAGGGGGGCGCCAGACATGCTAGCACCGGCCCTGGCCAAACATACAGCCAATATCAATATGAACAATGAATTCTGTTATGATAGGTCTCTCAACATCATCGAGTTTGTCTAGGATTACATGAAGAGACAGATAGATTTGAGCAAGCCTACATCCATAGATCTGTGGCTAGCTCTTCAAGATGTTTGGAACAATGTTTGGAACAACCTCTCTGCCTAGTTCCTTTATTAACTGTGTGCAAGTGTACCTAGAAGAATTAATGTTGTTTTACATACATAGGGTGGGCATTTATTTCTATTTCTCCTCTGTTTATCTATCTATCTATCTATCTATGAGGAGGGCCCAAATTTTTTTCGCAGGGGGGCGCCAGACATGCTAGCACCGGCCCTGGCCAAACATACAGCCAATATCAATATGAACAATGAATTCTGTTATGATAGGGCTCTCACAGAGCCCTGATCTCAACATCATCGAGTTTGTCTAGGATTACATGAAGAAACAGATAGATTTGAGCAAGCCTACATCCATAGATCTGTGGCTAGCTCTTAAAGATGTTTCTATCTATCTATCTATCTATCTATCTACAATTAGTACATTTGTAGATCTGTTGGACATTGTTATATCAGTGCTATGAAATGGGTTTTTTTGTTTGTTTGTTTTTTAATATTGTTGTTAAATTTATTTTCTAATTTATTTAAATATATTTTACATAATGATATCATTTTATAAAACCATTTCAAGGTATAGGGTGTCCTACAAAAAACACCGCCTTTTTCAATCTCTTCCATATAGTCATTGTTGTGCATAACATTTACATTATGGGAATTTATTACTATATCAGTTAAATGACTAAAAGATAAACCAACATATTTGTCACTTCACCAATTCAAGATCCAGAGACAACATACATGCTTCTCATCCACATAAAGGTAAGTTCACTATGTGACTGATCACATGATGATAGAACTATCACTTGTCATAAGAATTCTAGTACCCACAAGATCACCTGATTTCTGTCTATTACAAGCATGTGATTTCCATGTAAAGTCAGCATTTCATTCTGCAGTATTCTAAGGGCATTAGAATACATGTAAATATTCCAAGTTTATAAGTGTTCTTGATTATCCTATTTTAGCTTGTATGCTTCAGTTAAATAATAAGACGAATAAAGTCAGAGGCATCATTTTGTTTTCTGCCTCATTTATGCACTGTTCATGGCTGCAATAATCATTTGATATTTGCTCAATGTTGCTGTTTTGCAAAATGCATCACGTGACCAGATCCATCAAGCTGCTCTATTTCATCAGACAGTCACTGTCATCATTTTCATTGTAGAGCTTTGTTTGCAAAAGAAAACTCTGAAATTGCATCTATTGTAGCAAATGAGCTTATTGTTTAATATGTAGCACAACATTTTCCTTCTGGGATTTTTATAATATACACCACCAACAGTTAATATGTTCTTCACAGAGAACCACTCCTGAATGAGACAACGTCACACAAACACTGAATGTGAGAATAAACATTATACATGGTACAATTTGCATGGCAAAAAAAAAGACATCTGTCAGCACTTGTCACCAATATAGCAAATATATATGCATGTAGCAAAATAAAAGTGACATTTATTAGTTATATTTAATCAACAAATAAAGCAAGAAACCTTCCGCGTGCTTTTTCTGATCCAAAAGAGATTGGTTTATCTAGGTTCAAACATCATTAAACTACATCTGAAACAAAAAGCCCCTTCAGTTCCCAGCTATAGAAGTCAGCACCTAACTAAGGTAAACCACAATGAAGAAAGAGGCCTAATAAATCATCAAAACAGTTGTAAAGTGCATTGACCCAATAAATAGACCGTTCAGTCTTCCTAAATGATTTGACTTCTGCTGTGCTGATCCTACTAGTGAGATAGACCTATCAGATGGTGTGTGGTCATTACATGTTTTCTCCTGCTATCAGAGTGTAATGTGGGGGTCAAGGATATTACATAGTATTTAACCAGATTAACTTAATTTACTCTACTCGCCTCCAGGTAATACAGACAATACTATTAACAAATTAGTGACTAAGTACGACAAGGGACTTATGCAAGTCAGTTGCGTAAGTCCCGTGTTGGAACATCTGCGCTTGCGTTCAGCAGGTGTTCTGACAGCATAAGTACTAACTTTGTTGCATACGTCAGTACTTACGCAGAAGGGGCTGACCCTTCATTTACAATGGCTGTATCCCCACCATACAGGCGGGGCTAATCACAACATCCCCCTTTAGAACGCAAGCCGCCGCAGCTCGAAATATGCTACATGAGCATATTACATATTATTACAAAATAAAACATTTGCTTGCAATGATTGTATTATAGCAAGCGCCTATTTTTATTTTTAAATTGAAGGTTCTTAAACCTGACACAGATTTATTAACCTATTGTCAAGAATGATCCATCACTAGCTGTCTTGCCATAAAAATAACATTACATTACAATTACAATGGCACAAAACAGTTACTATGAATATTTTACTAGGATGATTTATTTCAATGGCCTGATGATGGTCATTATTTATTTATTCAACAGGTTTTTATATAGCTCCATAATATTATGTAGCGCTTCACAGTTTTTACAGTCATTATAAGACTGGGTAGTAACGATAGAGTCTGGATAGATAAGAGGGCCCTGCTCTCAAACTTACAATCTATAAGATATCGGGTATGATACACACAGGGAGTGCTTTATTACCATGTTGTATGGTAAAAGTGCCCAGTACTCTGTATGATCCAGTCACACAGGAGTTAGTAGCAGAATGGAGGGTCATTTTAGTATAGATAGTAAAAGTGTGCAAGTTTGTGTAAATCATGTAATAGAAAGGTAAATTAGGTTATAAAGTGGGTGTAAATAGGGAAGATGAAGGTTAAGAAGGAGGTTGAGGAATTTGGTAAGGTTGTCTGAAGACAAGGGAGCACTTGAACGTTTAAAAAACAGAGAATTTTCTTAATGTACGAGAAAGGTTATATTGGGAATTTAAAGAGACCCTGGAAAAAAAAAATAGATCATGGCCAAATGAACTGTAAATAAGGATAGCTTCCAAAATAAAATAAAAACCTAAAACACATACATAAAATAACAATTTATTCTAATAATGCATACTCAATACAGAGAAAATCCTAATCATTTTCAGGGCTGGTGCTAGAATATTAATGCCACAGGTCACACTCTTAAACCAGAGAAATGGTTGTAAGGTTACATTTCTCATGTATTAGATATGAAAAGATGCTATTTCTAAGGAAATCCAACCTTAGAGCTGTAAACATTTTTTTAAGTATTGGAGATTATAAGAAATAAGCTACTTTGAATAACCACATGACATGGGAACTGATACAGAAACATGCAGCTCTGGTTAGGAAAGTGTTGCCATGGAGTCGGAGCCGCACAGATAGAGGCTGTGGCTTGTACAGCCACAGCCTTTTACAGTTTCCAATGCATTTTGCGTTTTTATTTTAATGCTTCAATATGCAGCATTTAAGAGCCTTTTTAAAGTCTCTGTGGATCATGTACATTAATGCAAGAGCTTAGTAGCAGTATTCTTCTGCTATGTTGGCATCAAAAAAATTTTAAAAATGAAAATAAAAAGGAAAAATATTGAGAATTTCACAGAAGCACAGACCCCTTCCTCTGCTACTGCAAATATTTAAATATGAAAAACACACCTTTTCTCATTTAAATATTGTGGATCGAGTTGTTCCACTACCATAGTGCAGATTGATGTAAACACGGGTGCATGGGCAGCAGTGCACCCATCTTTCTGTACTCGCTCCTAGTCTGAGATTGCATAGTGCTCATTAAGACTGCGTTTCTGTTTGAAAAAGGGATGGATACGCAGCTCTGGATCAGCCCAGCGGTGTGAAATGGTCAGAGTGCAATAAACCACAGGGACCCAGTTCAAAGAAGTATATTAAAACTTTTTAGCATTGTACATATACTTATGCCACCTTACATTAAGAGGGCAGTATGGCCGTTCTGACTTGGTTGTTGATGAGCTTGCCTACGAACTACTGTAACCATTTGCAATGTGTCAAAGGATCAATACAGATTATGCATTTTCTAATTACAGGTATAAATCAAAGATAACAAATAACAAAAGAGACCGCACTCATAAATAAATACGTGATGAGATAGTCAGACACTAACAAGGGTGCTGCCGTGTTTACAACCCAAAATATCAAACATACAAAAACAAGGGAGAAAGGCCAATACGAGATAAAGTAAATAAAGAAACTGTGTCTTATGTTCAGGCCCGGGTTGTTTGTGGCGCAAAAAACACCTTGTATACACAGACAGAGTCAGAGTAAACTGTTAACCATTAAAAAATATATCATTTTAATTGCATTTATAATTAAAAGAATTTGCCATATTCGTTGTACATTGAGAACATATACAAGACAGAGACAGAAAACAATCCCGTATATTCAAACTATGCTGATAATGGTACAAAGTATCAAGGTTAGTTGTAATAAAAATAAGCAATTGTTGCAAGGAAAGCTGTCTCTAAACTAATGTGTTGCAGATACAGACTTGACCTGGTCAGACGCTTGGGATCTTTCCGTGGTGCACCGGAGGTCCCGCTCCCGTATACTCACACGCTGCTGTGCAAGTGATGTTAAGTGCTTTTGTTTTGTTGCTCTGTTTTTGTATCCCCTCCTGCCTGTTTGATTAGGATAGAGAGTATAGGGCCAGCTTACTGCCCGGAAGGGTGAAGCGTGGCCGTGAGGCTACTAGATCTATGTCTCAGGGAAAGTCTGTATCTGCAACACATTAGTTTAGAGACAGCCTTCCTTGCAACAATTGGTTATTTTTATTACAACTAACCTTGATACTTTGTAACATTATCAGCATAGTTTGAATATACGGGATTGTTTTCTGTCTCTGTCTTGTATATGTTCTCAATGTACAACGAATATGGCAAATTTATATGTTCTCAATGTATAACGAATATGGCAAATTCTTTTAATTATTAATGCAATTAAAATGATATTTTTAATGGTTAATAGTTTCTTCTGACTCTGTCTGTGTATACAAGGTGTTTTTTGCGCCACAAACAACCCGGGCCTGAACATAAGACACAGTTTCTTTAATTTACTTTATCTCGTATTGGCCTTTCTCCCTTGTTTTTGTATAAATCAAAGATAGCATAAATCTTAGAATTATATTGTACCCTATTTTAATTGAGATGTGACACAATATCAGGATAACAGAAGCATGCAGGGTGCTAGCTTAATGGAGTACATGTCCTACATGTGAAATACAATATGTAAATCTAAGAGGAAGAGTAAATGCGTATTTTCTTTATATCTGCAAAAAAGCATGTTATAGGAAGCAGTGACTTCAATCAACAAACATTGTGCTCTGCTCATATAAGCTAGGCAGCTGTTTCTTGGAGGACATGCCCATGGGAAGTCTTAGTATGAGGCACATGGCAAAGACAGCTTGTTAGGATGTAGCAGTTCACAGCAAGGATAAAAATAGACGTGTGTTAAGCTTGCGCGCTGTTCATCCTGTGAGGCAGGCCAGGAGTTTGTAATCTACTATTTCTCTAATCCACTATTGTAAAATGCAAAGACATTGAGCAATTGATAGATGATAGCTAGATTATTGCTTTACATGGAATCTACCTGCAAACAATTACCTCAAAATTATGTTGTGGAAGTCAATTTACATGATTTACAATTGTCATTTATAAAAAAGTGTGATTTTTGTTTCCATTTAAATAATAAATACATTTGAAACTAATAAGTTAGTAATAATTGCCATTGCAAGTGACAAATATTGTACTGATCAATCACTCCCAATAAAGTTATGTTATTAAAGCATGAAAAGAATAAGCTAATGTGCGGTGCTGTAAAAATAAATAAAAATTAGGCTGTAATGAATTCATTTTTCAATCATTACCCTCAGAGAATAGCAGATTTTTTTAGAAGAATATGTTGCTTTTCTTATTATGCTACAGGCAAAGCAATTACTCTTGAAAAATATCGTTATAGCTAGTTCATGTACCATTTAACAAAAAACGTTCTTACTAATGTAAGAAAGTATTTTCCAGTTTTTGCTTTTCATCTGGCCTTCTTCAACCTTCCAAAATAACACATTAAATGTAGAGCTAACGTTGTGTTCTAGTTTTACAACCATAGTAGTGTAACCACTTACTACCCAGTCTACGTTTTATGAAGAGGCATGGTAATGACAGGAGAGAGTGCTACGCTGACATGACCTTTGAGGTTAGTATAGTCCAGCCTCTCAATTGGTTATTGCTTTACAAGTGTGCTACAAGGAAACTCAGAATCTACACAGTTTTGCAAGGCGAAAGAAAAATAAAAGTCTGAAAAAGGTCAGTTATTAGATAAAATACTTAAACTTAATAAGCATGGACTGGATCCTGAGCTCTGTTGCCACTGTGGCCCGATTCCAGATCTCTGCTGCCTCCAGAACTCCGTATGGACAAAGGGAGGCCACATCCCTTGCTTGTACACTCCCAGGATCCTAGCTTAACATTTACTGTCACCATGTAAAATGGGGGCAGTGCAGTAATGTGGATTGTTTGTAAGCCCTTACTGGACAAACTACATAACTCACCCCAGCCACAGATTGGAAGTGCTTCTGCTTCAAGCCTTGTCCCACTCCACCAGCGTATCCCCTAACAGGACGGTTCTGAATTCCATTCTGGTACATCCTGTTACTCTTGTGCCTGGCATAAATTAGGATCTGTCCATAATTCTGTCATTATATTACACTAAGTTATTTGACCTAACTAAATAGTCTAAAGTGACTACTCAGTAATCATTTTGGAATAGGACGCCTTAAAAATTGTGACCCTACAATCCAAAATAGTGTTTCGAAATATGAAAGTTTGGGAACCGCAGGTGTAGGCTATACATGTGTGCAGACAAGTACTCTGACAGAAGTTAGGCATTGATAACGTGGCCTGAATTTTATTTCCGTGGGTCTAAATAATTTATAGGCTACATTCTCAAAATCAATGGTTTAGCCATTAATACATGCTTCTATTTCCAAAAGATAACCAGTGCATTTCATAATAATAGTTATAAGTGTTTCATGTGCTATCTTACTAAATTAAACTGCTTAAGGCAACACAAAATGCACAGGTTAAACATCCCAGGTTTTGAGGTGTATATGTCAAAGCAACAATAACTAGATATTTTGCACCATATTATTTTAAAAGCAGATTTGATGCACAAGGACACAAGCAAGCATCCATTCAAAAGGCTATAAACATAGTCATTATGCATGGGAACAAAAAGGTCTATTTCATGTCAGTCTTCATTAAACAACAGAGATAAGCACTGCTTGAACATCTGCCAAGCATTTCAGACTTAAATAAATATTGGGCCATTTAAGAAGAAGAAAAAAGTAACCTGAGCTGCAATTAGATTACATTTTGATTGAACATCTTTTTATTTTCAAATTAGAATGAAAGTTACCATAATACATCTGTAAATTGTGAAAGCACACACTCAAGATTTCGATCAGCTATATTATGTTTAGGATCAGTAGTTGGAAATTTAGAAGTGGTAGTATGGATATTTAGAAATGGTAGTATGGATATTTAAAAGTGGTAGTATGGACATTTAGAAGTGGTGGCATGAATATATAAAAATAATAGAAGTGAATGGGGATTTATACCTTTTCAATGAAATCAGTGGGTGAAGTGACGGTGTGGCATACCCCTATATACCCCCTCACTTTGTGCCCTGTTGGATCCATAATTTAGTAGTGGATTTAATTGCACTCTTTACTCTCACAATATCTTAACACATTGTATCAAAATATAAAATTTTGATCAGTGTTTGTGTTTGATAAAACTTGATTTTATAAAAGACAGTTTGGCTGATCTTAACCAGATCTTTTATACACCTCAAACAGATTAAGAGACAAAAAAGTATTTAACAGTGATTTTACAAAACACATTATATTCAATACCTAATGGTTGACCTTTTGTGCACATGCAGTATCACTATTATATGGAAAGGCGATGATAATAAACTATTGTTGTATGGTTGATTCAAGCCTTATTGAGGATTTTATTGCGATACTGGAAGGAAGAAAAAATAATTTCAAACGCAAGGACTAAACAGGTTGGAGTCATAAAAAAATGAAATTACTGATTTAGTCACAGTTGATAATAGAAAGGCAAAAATTTTTGTAATTATCCACCTCTTAAGCTGGGTAAAAACATCTTGTTTTTAAACAATTACTGTGCAGTTTCCAATAACATTTTACCAGTGTATATGGACAACAATGCTGTAGAATCATTAGAAAGGGAACAGATCGTTTGATTCAATTATTGCAAAGCAACCAGCACTGACAATGGACCTCATCCAGAGCTGCGCTTCCATATGTTTAGCATACGAAAGCGCAACTGGAAACCGCTCAGCACCTCTTCCTCTCCACCTGTGTTCACATCCATGCACTAGTGGGATGGGAAGTTCCACTATAATTTTAATTAGAAAGGGGATGATGGTGGTGGGTTGGG
>WWET01000640.1:280766-312423 GCA_011038615.1 Limnodynastes dumerilii | reverse complement strand
ATATATATATATATATATATATTATTTACCATCTTAGGTTTCCTTTATCTTTTAACCTTCATAGATTTTATATAATATATTCCTAATTTAATTGTGTTAAAAGAATGTATGGTATACAACATGGGACAAGAACATAAGAAATATGCAGCTTGCAAAACAAAGATATTCATGCTAGGACACATCTTTAAAATCTGGATTACAGTTAATGGTTGCTTAGACTTAGTTTTGGAGGAGAGTTCATTGTATTAATTATAAGACAAGCCAAGGAAAAACAGTATATAATATGTGTACAGAAAATGTATTGCATTCTTTATATCCTCAGTCCTGCTGTTAAAACAATAGATCAGTTGAAGAAAACATATAAGTTAAAGTAATTTAATGAACTCTTCATCAAAGTGCCAAACAACCAAATCATAAAACATGAAATTTCATCATCTAATAACTAGATGGCTATTGCTTCAAATAACTGAAGAGCAACAACAAACCCACACAGAAAGCGCATTCATTTAATAACAAACATCTATGGCTTCTTTAAGAAACTTGCAATCATCATACATTTAGTCAGCATGTGGAAAGTGGATTTTTAGACCGAAAACAAATTTTTATGCTACCTTTTTTGGACAATAAGGTTGATGTTCCTTAAAGCCACGTATTGGACTTCAGGTTCTCCAGAAAGCAGGGTGACCAAAGGAGGTGCCAGCTTTTTCAGAAGCATGGTGTAGTAGTCAGAGTCTTTAGGTAGCAGCTCCAGGAACTTCATCAGTACTTTAACAGCAGACAAGACTACAGCAGAATTTGCATGTGACAAGCGAGGTGTGACACGCTCGCAGATACTGTAATAAATAGAAGTGGAGTTACTTGGAAAACAGCAGTAACTATAAACGCATGACATTTATTATCGTTTATTTATAAGGCGCCACATGGTGTCCGCAGCGCTGTACAAAATAGCATAGTACATAATAAATACAATATGAATATTAAAATTACAATAAGTGTAGCAAGCACAGAACGCAAGGCAAAATGCAAGGTGTTAAGCTTGGAAGATCAGGGGGCAGGGGATAGAGCGCAGTGAGAGGATGACATGACAAACATTCTGCAGACACTCTGGAACAGTAAGCACAAGTCCTCACCTTTGTGCTTCCCTTTCGTCCTTAGGATTGTAATTGGACAGGCAGTCCAAAATGAAGATCTGACCCCACTCAGTGCATTCATTCAAGGCAGTCAGCAATTTATTGATGTTTTGTGGATTGAGGTCAAGCAGGTTACTATTAGGGTGGGATTCACTGATTTCAGAGAGAGCAGCAACTGCATTGGCTACCACCTGGAAGGAAACATGGAAGCATATAATGATTTGAAAAAAAATAAAAATAGGTAAAGCAGTGGTCATAACAGCATGAAGAGCAAGAGCGTAGAGTCTGGTGGTGATTGAACAACGTTTAAGATTTGTTTTCCAAAGAAGCACTAGAGGAGGAAGAGATGAGTGTTGGTGCCTTCTAAATGCTATGCAAGGTTCTAGAATTTACCAAGCAATAAGAACAATTTCCAATAACAAGTATAAAAAAAAGAAAAAGCAACCCTCTCCAAAAAACTGTTCAATCAGCAAATGTAAACTGTACATGAGGGATGATCCCAAGTTTAAGATTAAATGCAAAAACAGGTGAAAGTGTAGTAAGTATGTTGCAAATGAGGGGAAAAAATTATTTTATTTCTTATATGTGCAGAGAAAATATTTGCTTTTGCACACATAGCTCATATATTACATTATGTTTGACCTGTATATTATAAATGAGTTTGGAAAAGTCACCTCTTAACCAAAGTAGTGATGCCCCTTTATAGATTGTCGGTACGACTTCACCTACTGTGTTCAGTTCTGGAGGCCATATCTCCAGAAAGACATAAATACATTAGAGACTGTGCAAAGAAAAGCAACTAAAATGGTCTATGGCCTGTGTCACAAAACATACCAAGAAAGGGTAGATGAACTAAACATGTATAGCTTGGAGTAGAGAAGGGAGAGGGGGGATATGATAGCAGCTTTCAAACATCAAGGGTTGTGACCGGCTAGAGGAGAGTAACATTTTTCAAAGGAAGAGGTGTAATAGAACACGGGGTCATGCAATTAGACTGGAGGGTGGTAGAAATGTGCGGAAAAATTTCTTCACTGAAAGGGTGGTAGATAAGTGTAATAGCCTCCCATCTGAGGTGGTTGAGGTTAACACAGTAGAACAGTTTAAACATGCTTGGGATAAATATAAGGATATTCTAAATCTCAAACTAAATTGAGGGTAAATAGAGTCTAGAGTCAGTATAGTTTTAAATAAACAACTGGGCAGACTGGATGGGCCATGTGGCTCTTATCTGCCGTCACTTTCTATGTTTCTGTGTTAATTCTGTATTCAGACTTAAAATGTGCCTTCATTTGCAGCTCTACACAATTTTGCTCAAGTCTATACTTACGCATCTTTTGCCCTTAGTAAAACAGTTTTAATTACCACACAAAATAGATTATAGAGTGTATATGTTTCTCCTTGTGTAGTTATTATTAAAATTGGGAAGATGTGCATACAAACAGGTTAGAATTATCAGTTCATGTCAGTGATACTGCACTATGTGGTGGCCCAAGGTCCTGAAAATCAATGCAGGCCTCTGGCTATCAGACAGAGGCTCCATCACATAGCATGTGCTGCACTTCTGAAAGAGAGATCCAGAATCTCTGCAGCCTCATACGCCGAGTCCATTTGCGTTCTGCACACGATACGAGCACCACAATTCTAACCCTATCCTATCCGCCATTTTTTTATTTACCCAATGTCCTCCAGTGAAAGGACAGGGTCGCTAGTCATGAGTGGAAGGGGTTTATTCTTTAAAAATACAGTACAGGTGTGCTATCCAGACTTCCAATCTGCACCCATTTTAATTGGAGATGGATCAAAAGTTTTAAGGTAGGTTCCATATGGCGGAACTCTGTTTGAGTAAAGAGAAAGATCGCCCAATCACTCAGGCACATAGACATCATAAGTCTGGATCCGGTCCTGTATGAGATATAATTAAATCAAATAGAAACAAAAGTGACTACATATATTGAAATTCCTTGATGGTGCCCCTTACTCCTTCTGGAAAATTCCTATAGAAACGGTAATTCGTTTTCCAATTATTATTCAAATTTGCACTACTCAAATTTTACCCTTAATATGTGAACATTATTACTCATATACTAGCTTCATAGCTCTAATATATTTAAAAGTATGCAAAGGGAAATATTTACATAGAACAAGATAATGATATTAGAAAGACATCAGTAGCACTTTCTGTCAAAGATATTCACTAGAGTGCATTATGCAGATAATTCCCAGCCTGACCACTGGTATCTCGGGAAGCAGAAATGTAAAGCATGTGCAGCAAAGAAGCGACGGAGAAAGATGCCATAATTATATCTCCATACTTCAGTGTGACAAATGGAACCAAGCGTAGCGGCAGCTGATTTTGAACACTACACGCTTATAAACACAATTACATGCATTTGTGATATCTCTGGGCTTTAAATATGTAAGGCTGGTCTTTGGTGCTTTTCTATGGTCTGCTGCACAAATGGCAACTGGGATCAGGGAATTTTTTTTACATTTTCAATAGCAGATATGTCACACATCTCTTACTGTTTTTCTAATGGCTGATCTGACCCAAATTAACCAACATTAGATTGCCATAACATAATACAAGTTTTAAGATGACTAATGGACTCTTGTCTACAAGTTTTTTTATTTGCTATATAGTATTTAGCTGTATTGCTTACACTGGAAAATATGCACACACACAAAATATCCTATTTAAAATGGACCTACACAGATTTACAACAATACCTGCAGTTTTAAATGACTGACCAGACAAGTTATTCATGAAATAAATGTCTAAGAACTATGGATCAAGAGTAGAAATGACTATTACTATTAATATAAAGCACAGCATTATTTGCTGCAGCCATTAGCGTCCTTGGGGAAGATCCAGACCTAAGTGCTTGTTACGTTAGATCACGTAGCGTATTTACGCTGGTGTGTTTTCTATGCACTCCCCTCGCTAGTACGTACTTTGGTCGTTTTACGCTTCCTAAACCCTACCTTAATGGATTCACATACGTAACGGTCTAACCCGGCCCATACTGTACAATTTAAATGCCTCCCTCTGACTACAAAGCGTAACTAGGGGTGTCGTATGTATGACCCAGCCCTTCGTTAGTAATTACGCTGATTGTACGTACAATAGGAGTTACGTGGCGTAACATCTGCCGCGCGCATGCGCAGTAAATACAAAAGGCGATTTTACGTCAGCGGCTAGCGTAAAATCACTAGCGTGTGTAGGTCAGGGATCTGGACCACTGTCTATATGATGGTAATCTAAAGAGCCCAAACCTGCAACTGACCAGTACACTAGCATTGCCCATAACTACTAAGCTGGAGGCCATACAGAGAGACTGTAGGCATCGAGCAGACAGAAGCATGCACTTTAAGAGCAGGAGATATAAATGCTGGGACATCAGACTGCTCTGCTATTGTCACAGGGTAATTAGGAAATTAACTGAGTGTTTAACGCAGCTAATGAGGTGTAATATGCTTCTGATTAATTTGAATCTTCCACTTAAGAACCTATTAAAACATTACCACTGTGCTGGTTAAAGGAAAAGCGAGCACAATTTCAATGAGAGGGTCAGTGGGAAAAAAATAAAATAGATGTCAACTAAAGATACAGTGCCAGAGAAATAGAAAGAGAACAGACGTGGTGATGAAGCAGTTAACTCTAGATGCTTAACACAATGCTATTTCACAGTACCAGAGCAAAACATGTATTTTAAGCTCATAAGAGCTGTCAGTTTGCATCATATCATTGTGGCTATTCATCCTGGAAACATTTGAAACCATTTCCCACTGTTGTTCTACAGAAAGTTCTTAGGCAGTCTCAAAACTGCACATAGCAAACCCCTGTATTACTGTTTGCCTGCATTAAACAACATTATTGAACAAAAAGCAATGTGCAATTGCCTGATAACACAATGAATAATACTGACAACTAATGTAAATGGTTCTATTCTGAGTACAAAGAGGGACACTGTATGCAAAAGTGCCTATGATTTCTAGAATCCTTGTTAAATATTACTATATAATAATGTAGTTGTGGTTAGATTATCATTGACCCACATATCATTCTAGGTGTTTGGTGTTCATTTCAGGACAGTGGATGAGGATAAAAGGCAAAGGATAAAAATAAAAAAAAGTATATGACAGAGGAGAGAATAACTCCAATAAAAGCAAAATCACTCTTGTTCTGGCTAAATGATCATAGTGTCAATTGCTGGCCAAAAATATATGGCATACTATATTAATAATACACCTTAATTTAAATGTGTTTCTGTAAAAATCGGGCTCTGACAAATAACTCATAACAAAGCTAAGGCAGTATTAAGAAGCCATGTGTGGAAGTACACTACTACTTTCTCCATACAGGTAAAACCCTTCTGTATTTGGGGCATTGAGGACTGTGCTAACAAAGAAAAAGTTTTAATAAAGTTTTAAAACAGTAGCAAAAAGCATGATATCATTGTAGCCAGACTGCTTTGACTACCTGATATAGTTATGATCTAAAGCTGGGTAAATATACGGTACTCCAATTTGCATCCTATACGACCCCTAACTATCCAGTAGGTCAGACAAGTAAGTGTGTATTTTCACACAATCACTTGTTACATCCAATCCTGGTCAGGTCAAATGACTTTTAAACCTGCTTAAAAGTCAGGCAATCTGACCCCCAATCACCCCCCTGCCCAATTTACAGGTGAGCACACTCCTGTGACTGCTATACTATACTATACTATACTACTATACTGACCCTAGACTCTATTTACCCTCCAATTTTGAACATGCAGCACTGCCTTTGTGTATGAGTGACAGGCGGTCTGGCAAAGGTTAGAAGAGTATGTACAGTTACACAATCCTTTCAGCAGATGCAGGTCAGGGGTCTGCTATAAAACCGGACAAGTGTCAGTCTTGGGGTTGTGGGGTTGTGTATCTGCAAACCTGGTCTATAGGACTCTGTAAACAGTCTGATTTAAAGAAGATTAGCCAAGAGCGTTCCGTGCTTTATAGAGAAAATGGCATAGGTAGGGGCATGTGGATGTTATCTGTTAATCTCAGTAATAATGGAACATATACACAATGGGGTTATATTTATTATATATGTGTATCAAGCATTAATGATGTTTGTATTACTATAACAGGATGTAATTAATAAGCTTAAGTGATAACCAAGACTGAATAATATGTTCATATAAATCCCATGATTACTGTGAGAGGATGGACGTATGATTAAGAAAGACAACCCCTACAATTGTTATACACAATAATGAATAGAGGCTTTTAATGCACAATCTGTATCTTCATGCTACATATACCTTAGCTTTAAAATCACCTTTTTCTGTGGCAGAAAAACTCTTTGAAGGTCATTATTCTATACTGAGAAAGATTATTTACCAAGTCAGATTGTAATTTTTCAAGTAAATTTGGTGACAAATACTCTTTGGTAGCACCAGATACTAATTTATTCTATAAAAGGAGAAATTCTTACCTACAATATTGAAATTTCAATTTAAACACAGTGTAAATTATTTCTTGACATGCATGTTGGTTTCAAAAGTTTATTCTTTATTATTTTTCACATTAATGGCAGACAAAATCTGCCTTGGCTGAGTGGCTATGATAAACAGTATCTATAGTACCAGGGAAGGAAAGAGTCTCAATGGCTGATGAAGGTACTGATTTCGTTATCTGCATTCCCTGCAGACTGTATTGTTGAATCTGCATTTTGTTTCTAAGTACTCTGCTGCCCCCTAGTGATGATGTAATACTATTGCTCTTTAAAATTTAATTTAATTAAGGTCCAAGTTAGAATTGAAGTTAAAGTGGTTTTCTTAAGAAACTTGCTACTTAGAAGCTGCACCTTAAAGTCATGCCTTTACATGTAATAAACACTGAGCTGAATTTTCATTTGTCCGTTTGCGGGTGCAGTATCCGGTCCAATGACCCGCTTTGCGAAATAGAGACAGACGAAAGTTACTTTTCGGCTGTCTCTATTTCGAATAGTGGGCTATTTAAAATTTTTACTTTTATAAATGGGTGAGTGTGCCAATCGACATACTCGCCCATTCATTTTCGCAGACCCGCCGGATGACAGCTAAGAGGTGAGTAACCTCTCCAGGGCATTTTAGTATTGGGGGGGTGTTAGGGTTAGGCCCTTAGTAAGGGAGGGTTAGGGGTAGGACCATAGAAGGGGAGGGTTAGGGTCTGGCTGCAGGGAGGGGAGTCTTAGGGTTAGGCTATAGAGAAGGGAGTATTAGGGTCAGGCTGTGGGGAAAGGAGGGTTAGGGTAATGTAAGGGGAGGGTTAGGATTAGAAGTAGGGGAACGGTTGGGGTTAGTTTAGCCACTCACGTTGCTATGCAATCGATATCCCAGCCAGTTATATATATATAGCAAGACACAGGAATATAGCACTCCAATATTGCACATATATATGCATGCACCCATCTCTAACCAGACGGTTCATATGAATAACTGTACTCACATTAGTGGCACTCACAGACTGAATCTTAGGATTCTTTATGCTTTATTACAAGTCTCTGAGTGCCACTCATGTGAGTACAGTTAAATAAAATAAAAAAAAATATTTATATATATATATATATATACACACACACACATACATACAGTTTGTGAACTGGCAGATGGATACAGAGTACAGAGGAAATGATTTCACAGCCGCGGTCACCATGGGCAACCCAGACATCTTGGTGGGATCTGGTGAGGACTTAGATGTTTTTTGAGCGTTTGTGTTTTTTAATGAATGAATATAGCACTCCAATATATGTATATGTATTTATATACATACATATACACACGCTCTGAGTGGCACTCAGAGACTCGTAATAAAGCAAAAGGAATCCCAAGCTTCAGTCCAACGTTTCAGTTTATTTTTTCAAACTGTCATCAGGGACATGTCTGAAACTGAATAGCTGGACTTAACCTTAGGATTCCTTTTGCTTTATTACAAGTCTCTGAGTGCCGTGTGAGTACAGTTAACGCAGCTTTGTCCTGACAAACTGAATAGTATGGAGGTTACTTAGCAGGTCAACACTACGATTTACATAAATCCCTCCTCCGGCTTAGAGTATGAAAGCACTGCATTCTGCACTGCCATTGGAAACACGTTCAGTACAGAAGTCTGGATCCAAAAGATCTAGGTCATGTGCTCCAAGCAATCCGAAAATGCCACTTTCATGAAAGTCTGGAACACTAATACTAATGTTCTTTCAAATGACTGATTCTAGATTAGTAAGGAATTGCTTTAGCTGCACATAACACTGCCTTAGGTTTATTCTCACATGAAGGAATGACCTGAAGAAACCATGTCAAGTTACCAAGCAACCCATAAACATAGCCTCGTCCAGAGCATCACTTCATGCAGAGTAATCTTGAAAGGAGAGAGGATGTATCTAGGCAACCAGTTGCATGCAAAGACACAGAAACCACAGGCCAAGTGTGCTAAAACCTATTCCAGTCTGGTTATCTACGAGCACTAGATAAAATGAATTATACCAGTATAACAAGCAACATTTTTAGGCATCATTTAAACAGGGAATAGAGGAAAATATAAACAAAAAGAAATCAGTTTTGACCAATCACTATGTGAAAATAACATTTACTTAATCAAAAGCACTGCTGTTACATAAGAATAATGTAAATCTTTTTCTACAACTGTGGTAAGATTACTTCCTCCCTGCACTTTTATATGGCATTAAACTGCGTACAGTCAATTCTATAGCACTGAGGAACACAAGATGATGGGTTTGTATGTCTTTACACCATACAATAAACAAACAATACTCATCATTCCTGTTGCTTAACAAACATAATTTTTCTCCCATGGAGGTTAAACAAACGAGGATCTCATATATACTTATCTATCAATGAAAGGAAGCACCACTTAAGCTATACCACTTAAACTGGACTACACTATGACGATTATCAGTCACAGCAGGAAGTGACCTGATAAACTGGATGATTTCCTGATTTGTGCCACACACTTTTCCTGCAGTGACCAATCATTTTTAACCCTGGCATGCAGACTCTGATGAGGATAGGGCTTCCAAGATGGGCAGGAAGTCTGTGCATCCGATTGGCTGGCTGTCAGACCATTGGAGATCTTCCCTTATGTTCTCAGTCTGCATTGACAAGCAGTGGGAACTGAGCATGAACATAACAGGTCAATGTGTTTGGTACCACCACCACTTGGCTGGAGTTCCCCCCATATCACGACTCAATAATTATTGGCATGTACAGACGTAATAATGAAAGCTCTGAATATCTGACTCAAGGAATTCCTGAAGGCGGCTGTGCAGCCTTGCAGAAACACAAAGCTTTCATTACTTTGTTACTTCTGTACATGCTAATAATGATGTTTTCGGTGGGATGGGGGAAACTCCAGCTAGGAGATGAAGATGCAGGGTCTAAATATTTGAAATGAACACACACTACACAAGATTGGTACATTGGGTCTGAAATATATTAGGAGTGATAAAAGATAAATATATTCGGACCTCTTTCTTCTTCTGATAACTAGATGATTGGATCAATTATCTCTCTAGTGTATGGCCAGGATACTATTCATGAATGACATTTAACCAGTGTATGACTATAGAAATTAGGGAGAAGTGTACTCTTATAAAAGCTGTTACAAAGGATAGCCCTATAACAATTAACATGAGAAAACCAGTAAACGCTGATCACAATTATGCAAGTTACCATTGGGTTAGAGTCTGCAATGAGATCACGTAGCGAGTCCAGGAAGCCTTGATCCTCCACCATCTGTGCGTTAATGTCATGTAGTTTGGCTACACACACAGCTGCAGTCTTGCGCACATAAGGATCTTCATCCTTTAGGCACTTGCGCAGAGGCTCGCAGAGGTACTCTGTAATCTTATCTACACGAATACAGCCCATGGTCCGCACTGCCAATGCCCGAATCAGAGGGTTAGGGTCCTCGCAATCCTAGAAAATATCACACAATAACTATTTGGTTAAACAGTAGAGCAGATCATAGCATGTGAAAGGCTGATAGTTACAATCTATTTAGGTTTCAAAAACTATTGAAATACCAGAATATCAATAGAAGTCATTTGAAATCCTAAATTACACAACAATGGATTGAATGCCCAATAAATAAAAGATCTTGAATGACTTTTTTTTTTATTGCCTCTGGACTGTATTCACAACTAAGAGTTAGGCGCGGACAGGGGTTTCGTTTCCTTCTAAACCCCTCCCCCTTCTAATTTAGTACTCCCCGAGGCGGCATAACCACGCCTCTTTCTTCCTTCTGCATGTACAGTAGTTACATTCTTAATATTAAGCACTTAAGAAGCTGGATTTTTTAGGTGTGAATCCATTCCTCTGTTACCAAGACAGATAGGGCTCTATTTATAAAGATCATTTTACTGTGATAAAGCCTGTTTTCGTGTGAAAACGGGATTTATCACAGGAAATTGAAGTTTTTGATATTTATAAACCTTGCATCGCCATGGAAAACTACAATTTCCATGGAGATGCCTGTACATATCGTGTCCCCCCGCCTGCTCGTTCTTTTCAGATCGGGCCGGCAGTTCATAATATTTATAAAGTCTGGGAGCTGAGTTTTACACTCCACTCCCACTGAAAAACTAACGCCAGCTGAAGCTAGGGGTAAGTATTCCAGCAATCTCCCCCATATTCCCCTCTTTTCCTCCCCCTAATAGCTATTAGGGGGAGGAAAAGGGGGTCATGTACAGGGAGACCACTGGAATACAGCTATGTGTGAAAAGTAAGAAAAAAAAAATAAAAAAGTTTAAAATATATATATCCGAATATTTCAGAGTTCCGGTATGAAGGTTTTCAAAGTCCCGCACGGGAGTCTCTGCGCATGTGCAGGACTTCATTTATACTTCGTAGTTTCCTGTGATGATCACAGAGATCATCGTGGGACCTTGCAGGGCATGTGAGTTTTATTAAATTCAATAAGGGAAGCTGCCAGGCTCGCTGTAAATAGAAGCAAGCCTGCATCAGCTTCTTTCATTTAAAAATTAACTTGTATATAAATAGAGCCCATAATCTGTTTTTTTGTTGGAAACAAAGTAACTACATACAAAGCAAAGCCAGCCATTGTTATAATTTTTCTAACCACTGGGGTCAGCCTATACCCCATTGGTTGCAGTAGCCCTACAACTATCTTATAGTAGCATTCTGCTTACCAAAAAATGGTCATAAATTTTACAGGTTTACTCACAAATTGAGAGAGACATGGAACCAGTGCAGGCATCAGAGACACTTGTGCATCTGACAAATGGTGCATTTTAATCATTTAATTTATTCTTGAACTTAAATTTTAACCAAATTATTACCAATTACAAATATTGTAAAAGAAGCAGATACCTTGACAAAGCTGTTAACAGCCATAATGGCCATATCTGGCTGGCTCTTGGCATAATTCATCAGGTAAAGATAAACGAGTTTCTTCAGCTCCAAGTTGTCTGTCTGCATGCAATTCACTACATCTGGAAACAGGGAACTGCAGAAAAGTAAAGAGATATAAAGTCTGAACATTAAACCTTAATAAATACATTTTAAAAAGGAATGAGATAGTTATCAAAATTCACAGAAAAGACACTGTAAAAAATAATGTCATAAGATGGCGCTCCTATAAACAGCCTGTCTAATGCTCAGGGGAAAACTGGCAAACCACAGCCTTGATAAAGAAATTGACTTGAAATGCGTCAGTGGGGTGAGACTGCTCAGTTCCCATCAGCCATAAAGAGATCTCTCAATTATATATATATATTATATNTTTAACCCTGAGATCAAAGTGCGGCAGTATACGGGGGTATGTCATACCTTCACCTCTTCCACTCATTTCATTTAAAAGCTATAAATCTCTATTCATTTCTATTATTACTAGAATATCGTCACTTCTAATCGTCTATACCGTCACTTCTAAATATCCAGTTCTACCATTGCTGAAAACATAACATAAGAAAATAAAAAAGGCCATATTTAATAGACTTCCGTTTATGGATTCTATTGCTCACGGCAAGGGTAAATAAACAAAAAAAAAAAAAAAGAATGGATTTTATAGTAGTCACATTATAGAAAAGGAACTCAATATTAAGAAAAACATCTCCGTCTCTTATTGCACATTACACTATTGGATTTTAATCACTTGAATTTACCTAGTTATTTTATATAAAAAGATATTTAATGATAGTATATAATATTCAATAATTTTTTTATTCATTGTTCAAAGAACTTATATTTACACATAATTAAGATGCAGATTTAGCTAGCTATAAAAACTATGTCCACAAGTTTATTGGATCTTTAAATTCCAAACCTTGATGTCTGATGGCCTCAATGAAGCATTGGAATTTAATTTAATAATCAATTAAATATAATAAAAAATATTTTATTGTGTAATGAAAGGTTGAATAGAATGGATTGTACTATTTAGTTTAAGGTTATAAGTCAAGAGTGTTCTCGAACATTGTTTATATGTTGTTTTTAAATATTATTGTAATGTATTTTGAACTATTGTATTGGGTATAAATACCTGTGAAGAAACTGTATAATGCACAAAAGGATAAGCACACAGGTGGCCTGAATGATTAGACCACACTACCAATAAATAGGGAGAACTCCTCCACCACTGTCCACACTGATATTTCAGCTTGATAAAGTTCTTTTATCAAGGACGAAACGTGTTGCCGTGTTGTTTCCCTTTACAGCTCACTTGATCACCACCACTGAGACTACAATCGAGATATGCGAGACTTTTATACCTATCTTCTGTCTTACAATAATTATGGACTTTGCTGTGTACTTCACGGTGGCCCTTTGATGTTTTTGGTTTACGCCATACATAACCTGCAGCGGGACTGCTGTTACCATAGTTCTGGTTAGAGACGGAGTAAGCTTGCAATAGGTCGGTTCACATGCATTCCGCACCATTCTGAAGGTGGTTACTTTGATGCTTTTGGCTATACGCCATATACAACATGAAGAGGGACTGCTGTTACCATCCTTGTGGGTTCTAAGGTCCGAGCAGAGCAGCATCGGAAATCTGGATCCAGTCCCTTAAGATTATTTTAATCAGCCATATAAAACCAAACCCTTGAAATATGCTAGGTTGGTTCACCTATATTTTGCACCACTCGGAAGGTGGCTACTATTGGAGTAAGATTGTTTGCAGGCACCTTTCCAACTTTCCTTCTCCATGGTCTCTAACAAGCGTCTGGGAGGATTATAATTTCTGTACCTTTTTACATTATTATTAACATTTATTTATAAGGTGCCACACGGCATCTGCAGTGCCGTACAGACGCAATAGCAAAGCCAATAGTTACATATACAATACAATAATTAACAGAGGATATAAAAACATTAATAAGGATACAACACATGTAAATGCAAAAATAAAATACAGTACAAAAATAGCGGAATAATATGTAAGGAAAATAAAAATGCTGGATGTGTGTGTAGGAGCAGATGAATAAGGAGCGATAAAGACAGTAGAGAGAAAAAGGTGGGAAGTGATGAGGACAGGGTAGAGGGATGATGACAGGAGGGAGGAGGACCCTGCTCATAAGAGCTAACATGCTAAGAGAGAGAGGGTCAACAAACAGGAAACACAGTGATGAAGATAGGGAGGGCAGGTAAGCTTAGGTGGAGAAATTGCACTGCCTGTTAAGACCTCTTTTCGGGTTATATAGCTAAAGGCATTTACACCCCTTCTTAATATACAGAGAATTGGAGAAGATCCCAGTTGCAGATTTGATAAGGGACAAGTCCTAATTGTCTGTCTGTCTTACACCAGTGAATGTTTTGGCAATAGTGTTAGCTGACCATACCTTTTATTTTTCTTGTGCACATCAATTTAATTTGATATAGATCTCTCAATCATCTCACTATCAGTACCATAGTGCAACATGCTTTACCAATTGATACATTATATGCTTTATGTAAAAAAAACAATTGTTACTATTCATATAAAGTATAATCTGTACAAATAGCGCTTCACTCAAGAGGTTGCAACCAAAAACAGAGGTGATTTTACCGATCACCTGTAGGAATTTCAAGCAAAAACTGTCATACACAGGTGCTACTTCTTGTAGGCACAAAGGGCCTGATCCAGAGCTACGACCGTGCCGTCCGATGGTCGGAAGCGTACGATCGCCCGAGCGTATAAACCTACACGCCCATGACACTCCCATTGAAAAGTACCTGCTTACGGCGGCTATACCCTACACTAGGTACTACCGTCGGCCATACGAATTTTCAAACTGAATACGCTGAGCGTACGGGCTTAGCCCGCCCATACTGTACAATTTAAATGGCCCCCCCGCCTACATTTCTTAACTCCAGCCTCCGTACTAACTTTGTACTATAAACACGCCCCGTCGTCAGAAAAAACGAAAATAATACGGACGCCTGAATCGCCACTACGCTCATGTCCTTCGGTCGACCGGAAGTTGTCATACTGGGCATGCGCAGTGCGTTTTTTTTCACGAATTTTCGCTTACGATGAGCGTACGCTCGCTTGCGGTCGTAGCTCTGGATCAGGCCCAAAGTGAAAATAAAAACGGTAACAATTAGAATATATAAAAAACATATATTAGAACTTTATTAAATAATTGTCTAAAAATACTCCTTCAAGATTAAAACAGCACAACCAAAAAGGATACAAATTACAATGAATACATTTCTTTTTTTTTCTGTAGTCCTTTGTAAACAAGATATCTCCAAAAGTAGGAGCTTACTTGCAGCAGTTCTTTTAAGATGATGATGAGAAATCGAGCCTGGACTGTAGCGAAAACTTAACACAGGTAAGGATCTAGCACAACAAGAGTTCCTAGGAGAATATCATTGATCACCAATGCGTTTCCGTTCACAATGAGACACCCTGAGGAAAGTTCATTGCGAATGGAAACGCGTTAGTTTTTGCTTGCAATTGTTACCATTATTGATGTTTAATGGTTTTTGGTTTTATGGTGATTTAATATAAAGTATGTTGAATTAAGAACGCTCTAGGGCCAGATTCAATGAGAATCGCGGCCCGTGATAGACGGGAAAATGTTCGCGGTGCGCACTTCTACGAGTGCGCGTAAAAACTAAAAATGAAAAATTCGCACAATTAGCTTTGCGCATCAAAATACGCGACTGCGAGGCCAATTGAATCTGGCCCTTGGACTATTTTTTCAGCAATTACCTATTGATATTCTATATAATCATTAAACTATTCAAGTACGCTTTCCATTATTTCTCATTTTAATAGTTACACATATGAACAAAGGCCCTGATGTAGACTCCCACAAAAGCGGTGTTTACAGAACCCCAGAATCATGAAATGTCTGCATATTGCAACCGCACATGCACACAAGCTACAGTCCCCAGCAAAGACCTGGATTCTCTGGCAGGGCAGGATGTGGGATGTGTGTGGTAAATTTTATCGACTTTCGAGCCACCCCATTTTATGTGAGGATGGAGTAGAAGTCTTAATGTAGGGGTTTCTTAAGGGTGAACAAAGTGGCCTCCCCTCGACCAAAAGAATGTCTTGATGAAGCAGGGAACCTGTATAGATGAAGCAAAGCGGGATCAGAATTCTGGATCCGGTTCAATATTAGGACTTTAAAATTAGACACACAGGGGCTGATCCAGAGTTTGGGAGTGAGGGCAAAACACGTGCAAGTGTACAGCTCAGCTAAACCATTTAACCAAAATACTTTACTTTTGCATATATACCTGAAATACTGCATAACTTTATGTGTAATCTATAAATTAGAGTTGAGCTAATCTTCACCTCTCAATTCTAATTCTGCTATGACAGTATTGATTTGCTTCCCCTTGCAGTTCAGTATGGTACAGCTCAGGTCTATGCTATCACCTAAAAAAAATTGTAAGCGCTGCTCTGATTCAGCCCCACAGTTTCAACAGTTGATTTATTGGTATGTTTCTCTCTCAAAAAAAAACCAAAAAAACCCCCACAAAAATACAGTTTACCAATACCATTTGTCCAAAACACAATCATATTTATTTTTCAGCTTGAGAGTACAAAGAAATATTAGAAATTGACACTTGGTATGACCCCTTTATTTGTTGTTTTACACAATGATATGAGGTATTTACTTCCACTTTTTTTTTTTTCTTAAGTATTGCTTTGGTACTTCCCCCCCCCAACCTTTTCCACTTGCTGGGGGTAGTACACATATATAAGGAAGCATGCAAAACCAAGATATCTGGGTATCTAGGAGATCACAAGCAGGGGCATAAAGCTGGCCATACACTAGAATGATTTTAACTAGATATTTGGAACGATTTTCCCCTAGGGAAAGGTTCCGATATCGGCGCCACACACACAGCAGAGCCTGGGAGCGATAATCTCTGAATGAGATTATGCAGCTATCTTATTGGCTAGCTGCAGTCTCACTCTGATTGGTTGGGACTCCTGTCAATCTGTTGTGATACATGGAATATTTTCTAATTGGTCAAAAGTTTTACGTGGTGTACCACTCCTTTTTATTATATTTATTAATGACCTAGGTGATGATTTAGAGAGCAAAGTTTCCATTTTTGCAGATGACACTAAACAATGTAAAGTAATAGAATCAGAGCAAGATGTAACAAAAACAGGACAAATAAGCTCCATCCCCTATTGTCATTCCGCACCGATAAAAATTAAAATGTCTTCCTCCAGTATAGCCCTATTATCAGGGCAAACTAGAAGGAGGACAGTCAAACGAAATCGGAACAGGTGTGAGGTATGTATTAGGGGTCTGGAAATGGCATACATACGCCAATCCCAGACTCACAATATACCCCACATAAAACAAAGATTACCCCTGTGAGTGTGTATGTATGTTAGGGAATAAGACTAATGCGGCAGAGGTTGATGTAAAGTACTGTTTAAAATTGTAAAGAATTACTTATATAATGGCACTTTAAAAAAAAAAAAAAAAAAAACATATGTAAAATAACAATACCGATAATATGGTCATATTATCTGACTGCCAAGACATCCATTAACATTCTCTGTGAAAGCAGAAAGTTAATGTAGATTTAAAAATAATAAAATAATTATTGACTGTAACAAGTCCTGTTTTTGATAATTTTTTTTAGGGGATTTATAAATTACTTCTTTCACACATTAAAATAGTAGTTTTATTTTGAAGGTACACATCTATTAGCAATAGTAGAGCAAATTACACAACGGACCAGAGCTTGTGTCAGTGCATAAGCACTGTTGAATTTGTTGTGACCCATTCAGCATACCCCACCTGCTTCCCTATTGCAGCACAGGCCAGGACCATCTTCCTCTATGTCAATCTTCCACATATGACTGCGAAGCTATGCCCCTTTCACAGCACCTGTGAAGCCAGGCCCGTTTTTCAAACTTTCATACATATTTTTTCCAATTTTTTTTTCTTTATTTTCAATGATGAGGTTTTACATAGATAAAAGTAAGATTATGCATTTAGGGATCATAAACGAACATGAAATTTTATAAATGAAATGAGATAAATTTAGAGGAATCTTTAATGAAGAAGAATTTGGGAGTGCTCATAGACAATAGACTTAGCAATAGTGCTCAATGTCAAGCAGCAGCTGCAAGGGCCAATAAAGTATTAGCATGCATTAAAAAGGACAAAGGAATACACTGTAATTTTGCCACTATATAAATCATTGGTAAGGCCTCATCTCAAATACGGCATTCAGTTCTGGACACCACTTCATAAAAAGACAACATGGAACTAGAAAGGGTTCAGAGAAGGGTGACAAAATTGATAAAGCGTATGGAGTCATTGACGCGGATTCAGATTTAGAAGTAACAGCAAAAAAACCCAGTAAATTTGTACCTTGGCAAAATCATGTTATACTGCAGGAAAATTTATAGCGAAATTAAAGATTTTTTTTGTAAATTAGAGTTTAAAAACACAGATGTTCAGTATGTGGGCCCGATTCAATTACCGAAAAATCCTTCGCCGGCGTATTTTTAACGCAATTTTTTAAAAAATTACAGGCAATATATTTTTTCCCTATTCAATTATTTTTATGCGTTAAAAATACGCCGTTTTTTTAACGCTAGCGTTAATTAAAAATCCGCCCCTATGAGAGGTGAGGATTTTTTTAACGCTGCACTATCTTGTGCCCCAACAGGGCATGCTGATGCTTGTAGAACTACAAGCATCAGGGAGGTGACTTGCGACGTTTTAAAAAGGTATTTTTTTTTCTCCGTTATATTTTTTTTACCGCTGGCTGCTGTTTTAGCGCAGCATTAAAAAAATAATTGAATTAGCAAATTTTTTACGTTCAATTGCCGGCGAAGGCGTCGTATTTTTTCCGACGCAATCTTTTTGAAAACTTCGCCGGCAATTGAATCAGGCCCTTTGTGTGCAATAAGCAAAACCAACCAGTGTGTTCCTTGCATGTAAATTTGTTTTTGAAATCTGCTCCGCTCATATTGTGACATGGTTTGTCCAGCTGCAGATTTTCACCTTTCAGTGCAGTTACTCTTGAATCTGAATCAGCCCATTAAATTTGAATTTGTTGTGACCCATTCAGCATACCCCACCTGCTTCCCTATTGAGGAAAGGCCAGCAAGTTTAGGCACGTTTACTTTAGAGAAGAGGGGCCTGATCCAGACCTACGCAAATACTACGCCCTTGATCAAGGTATAAAATTGAATGAAAAACTCAGTGACATGCATTTCTCCGAAGATAAGTCTTTGTCCCAGGCGCTGTTTTCCGTGGCTGGCGGTCTGCAGGAGATTTTCCCGCTGTTCTGAATGGTAAATGCCATTCATGTGCAACATGTGCTCCTTGCGGTTTGTTCCCTGTTACATCGGGATAGGTAACAACTTCTCTAGCCGCACTGAGGTTCGACGGGTATATGACCAAATTGTTATGAATTTAATTTTATGTGTTGCAAGATCTGTTTATGTAATTTTATGTAGGATAATGGAAAATCTCTGCTTGGTGTTGAAATTTGTATATTGGATTATGAAAATGTACTATATAATTGCATGTTTATATCTAATATATAAACTATGTGCTATATGCACAATAAGAATGATTACCATGTAGCTAAAGGAGTGAATCTTTTTAGGACCCCTCTGGATTGTAGCTTAATACGAATCCTAATTATGTTCTATTTAAATGTGAACAGTTAGGTTCATAAGTATTTGCTGATGAAACCTAACCCAGGAGAAACACCACGGGAAACAGCGGCCGGGACAAATACTTAACTTCTGAGAAACGCTTGTCACTGTGAGTTTTCCATTCAATTTAATTCCACGATTGGTGGTAAATGTATAAAGGTAACAGTTTGTGAATATCATTTGAAACTAAAATATAGTGCTGCTGGACATTTGAAAGTATTTCCTTGCAATAAAAATAACGTATATGCACCAAATTCCCAAGTTGTCTCTAAAACTTTAATTGTGGCAAAAGTTAAAACTAATGGTGGATTCTTTCTATATATTTATAGATCTTTCCCCAAATTACAAACTGTGATTGACATTGAGTAGTAAGTAGGCTTTTAGGAAAAGAGGCTTCGTTATTATTTAACACCAGGCTGATACATTTATGTGTATTTTAAAAATGTTTAACAAATTGCATTCATTTTAATAATACCTTGCTGGGTTATTTTCAAAGCGCATCCCTTTTTTTTTTTATATATAGTTTTATTCCCAGGGCTGCCGTTGGATATACCCAGGTATTATTTTTTATTTTTCTATTTCTTGTGAACACCACTGTAGAGGTCCGCAATTCCTGACTTGGCGCTGGAATTATATTTGGAGTAATACTCCACATATAGTTGTATTTCTTCATATTGCTGATTGCTTCATCAGGACCAATTTCTTTAGCAATATCTGAGTTTAGCAAACAGTGCAGGCAGGTAAATATTTCTGAGCACTGCTCAGTGCTGTCGGGGAGGCAAGTACCCTCTCGGTGTGGCATTGGACTTTCTGTCTCCCGTGGCTGGGTACATCCTGGTAAGAACACCATATTATTTGGAATAATTACCTGCCTGCACTGTTTGCTAAACTCAGATATTGTAAAAGAACTTCTAAAAACAGTCAGAGACAAAACTGACAGCATGATCAGAGACAGTGTCCATTGGAGGCTACCACTTTTGCGTGGCTCATAGACACGCTGTTACATCTGAAGCCAATAGGCGAGATATACATTGTGCAGTTCGGATTTGGTTCTAATTCCCTTACCTGGTATCGGTACCTCAATTCAATATATTCTACCTCAATTCACCATACGGGAGCCTGTTCTTTAAGTGCCACAATTCAAGCTAATATATCATCTGTTGTTTGGATTCTTTTGCCATTTGGTGGTCACATATACCCACCTTGGGTCTGATATAATCTCTCCATATATATTTTTTGAAATGTCAATTATCAACCAATAGAAAGGGGAGGTATGGATTTTTGGAACATTTTCTATTCCATTTTATTAAGGAGCTGAAGTGTGAATCACTTTAAATGTGTGCACACATATCTACCACTTTAATTAATCCCTGCAGTATTGTAACAACTTAATAATATTTGTGCGGTTTGATATTATATTTGCTTGTCTCCTGATTTTAAGAATAATATTTTTTATCATGTTATGTTTTAATAAAATGTAATTATTGCTAATCACTGGAGTGTCCTAATTCCCTCAAGCGTTTGCCATTTATTTTTTCATATTACAGTTTTAATTGGGTTAAATAAAAGCACAAAATACATGAAAGAACATAGCTTTAATTTTGGTAGTTAAGTAAGCACCAAACCACATATACCCATTGCTTTATAGGAGTACTTGAGAAAATTATTATAAATAAAATATATATATTGAATAAAAAACTCCAGCTTTAACAAAGGCTGTAGAAAGCTCAATGTGCATCTATAAAGATTAAATTCATTTGAGATTCCAGGGGGAAGCTGTAGAAGGGATTATAAGCAGACACACATCCCACAAAGAAGATAACCAAATTTTTATCAAAGCAGCAAGATGGTGATCCGTACACACTTGTAATCACGTGTTTCCATAATGAGATAAACTGTATCACATGGGTAACAGGACTAAAATTAAACTACGAAAGATTTTGACCAGTGCATCACACAGTGTACTTTCCTATGATTTATTTTTCAGTGTGAATGCAGCATTAGCTTTATAAGAGGCTTGCAGGGATACTGAACATCTAATATTTGTTTTAGAAAGTGATTTTGTTCTTTAACAAAGAAAATTAGTACCAAAAGTCACAAAAATTTTTTTTAAAGATCTCAAAAGTTTCCATAGTTATCTTGCTCTGCTCGTATATATTACTACTGAAAATTCTACAGCAGTTAGAAAACAATGATTCTCTGTGTAGTTCACATTACCTCACATCTTTGCCAACTGTCATGGCAGCGATAACCTTTTTCACCGCTTCCTTGCGCTTCTCTTTCTTCTCATTGTTCAATTCAGCCTTCAATTCAAAGATCTCCCCTGAAATCAGACCACAGTTACTGGTACACATATACAGAACTGTTGAGAAAAAGCCTTCAATACTTTTTCAAAGATTAATTGAAACAAGACATCTCTGATAAGAGGGATTATTAGGACATGATCCAAAATTAGGTTTGCGATGAAAGCTCTACACAACAATTGTTGGTTAGTAAATGCCAAATATTCTCTGTTCAGCACTGTGGAAATTGAGGGTTCTATTTAAACAAATGTTAATAATAATAATAATAGTGGATATAGGTAAAATACTAGTAGTTTGAGCCAATCACTCCTCAAATGATATGCTAAACATTTGGACAGAACAGTTTTAAGATCCAGCTCCAATCAAATTACTTTTACTGATTGCAATGACCAAAACTTTTGTTATTAGATAGAGTGGAAGCAGCTTCTGCTTCTTAAGTGCATATCTGGCCGAAATGACCTACTGCATGGTATGTAGATAGTGTACCTGCGGTCTTCAAAGACCGCACGCTGTAGGTAACGATCTTTAGTCTTTAAAGACCGCACCGAGTATTTTAGGTAAAAAGAGGCAGCGTAATGCCGTCTCTGGGAGGGTTTGGGTGAGGGGGGGAGGTATTTAGATTAGCGGGGGAGGTTGGGGGGAGGTGCAATGTCCATACGGACATTGCATGGAGACATAAGGTAGCCCTATGGCACTAGTAAGTGCCATAAGGTACCTAAAAACAAGGGGGTGGGTTGAAGGCTGGAAGAGTGAGTTAGGTGCGGGCAGATGCATACCTAACTCACTCTTATCTGTGAACCAGGTTACAGTTATCATCAGATCTTCTATAACTTACACTATTGTTTAATCTTAAACTTACCCAAACTAAATGATAAGGAGAGAAGCAATCCATAAACACTGTTTAACAACAAATGTGCAGTGTTTTATAGTGTTCTCCATTATGAGAATACACCACGCAAATAGAAGTAGTCTGCTAAGCGATTACAGAGAAAGACTATATGCATTAGTACCCTTCAGAAATCGTCTGGCAAAGGAAGCGGTAACATTGCGTGATGATTCATTTACATGCACCACGGAAAAACTCCTGATATGCATATACACCATTGGGGCAATGGTTAAACACTTCATTCGTACAGGGAAGGAAAGCTGGTGTGCTATTTAAAATGGAAAACCACATTAATAACTTCTTAGTCATATTAGCAGCAGTTTCAAAATATCATTTTCAAATATAAATACAAGATAGTTCTGTACCTTTCTTGTTGGTGGTGAAATACTTGGAGTCTGTCATGTTCACAAATCTTGAAGCACCTTAAATAAAATAGTCAAACATATTGTAGAATATAACTCCAGATCAAGAGCAATATTAAGTGATATTAAAGGAATAAAAAATATCATAACAAGGCTGCGCTAAATGATATGAAATTACTTAAAAAGTGGGCACATAAATATCAATTATCAACATCACTGTTACGACAACATCAGACAAGACAAAAATACATTCAAGTAACAACTATGGTTATTCAATAAATAAGGGGTCCTGCAACTCAGCATTGTCCGATGCCATCAAACCAGTGAATGTAGAGGAAATCTCAGGAAAAAGGGCCAGATATACTAAGCTGCAGGAAAAGAAAGTTTAGATGTTGCCCATAGCAACCAATTAGATTCTAGCTAACATTTTCTAGTGTGTAATAGGAAAGTGAGAGCTAGAATCTAATTGATTGCTATGGGCAACATCTCCACTTTCCCTTTCCCGCAGCTTAGTAAAGCCAGCCCTTTGGGCCAAAGTCAAGAGAAGCCAAACTGAACACAAAATCACATCAAGCAAATTAATGGCTGTTGAAATGAGTCCAGTGTCTGGGGGAGGGATTAGAAAATTGGGAACAGGGTTTTGTTTTCACTATGTATTCAATTCAAAAGTTGTTTTGAGAAGACAAACTGTGAAAAAATTGCCCAGTATCAGACACACTAACAATCTGTTGCATAATAATCTGTACATGGCAAAAACATTGTGCTTATTACTTCTATCACTTTTCGCAAAGCATGGTATTTTATTACATTAGAATGTCTCTCTGTACAGCAGAACAGGCATTTTTATAAACACACTTCCTGAACTGACAATCAAAATTGCCTACAACAAGCATGCACAACAGATTTAGTTTAAGAGAGACAGCAATTCAGACCTACTGGAGCCCAAGGTATTGGTGCTACAAGAGAACACCAGGCAGTCACAAAGTTGCCATAAAACAATAGGGAAATGGAGTATATCGACCGCTTTATTTTTTTTAAATGCATCTGCACAGGTATTACAACTTTTTCAACAACTACTTAAAGAGAATGCAATGCAACTATTTAAAATCAACAAGAAAGCATATTGTTATGCTAATTAATACGACTAAAATAACTAGAGGTTCTCCATCTCTTTAGTATACTGCCATACCTGTAGGGAGGTACTTATATAATCAGAACAAACATGTTACTGGTAGTGGATTCAGACACAAGGCATTGCCAGAGAACAACTCAAACGCCTATAGTTTGCAGCTTCTATTAATGTGGACCAAACAGAGTTGCTGAGATATGTTATGCTAACAATAACCAGCACATAAGCTCCACAGACAGCTGGTGTTCTTCCTGATCACACATGTGCCGAGCTCTCCACTCTGCATACTGGCTAGTAATACAGGGATAGTAGGAGCTGCTAGTGAGTGAAGCAAAGAATGTGTGTATTGGCGCTGGTACTAACTAAATGTATCAAACCATATAAATCAAGAATCACTAAATACTGTAAATATTAGATGCCAAAAAAATTAGTGGTAATTGCACAGATGTATGTTATTACCACTAATTTTTTTGCATCTAATATTTACAGTATTTAGTGATTCTTTATTTATATGGTTGGATACATTTGGTTAGTACCAGCGCCAATACACACACACTGTTTTAGTTTCTTCTTCACATTAAGCGTTGGGTATCTTGCTCTGTGTTAGTTGTGCTGCAGGGGTATCAAGCGCTTTTTAGTGATTTGCTAGTGAGTGAAGCGCCTATGTGAGGGTGTTTTGTTAGTTTTTGTATATTTCCTAGTTGCGAGGGACAGATACCCAATATATGGAGGGCTAATTACTCATGATACTTATTGTCTGAAAGGCAACTTTATGCTTGAACTCACACTGGTACTGTATGTGATCTTTTGTATTTGTCATTGCACATAATATATAATGGAATGTAAAACGGATTTTTTGCTATGAACCCAGTTGTTGTTTGCTTTTAACCACAGTTTGTGTATTTGTGCACTTTTTTCTTCTGTGTATGGTTTTTATATATTTCGCTGCTATTGATATTCAAATATTTAAATGAATAAAATTATTTTCAAAATGTATGGCATATGTGCACGTTTTGGAGTGGCTTTTTGCACACAGGTAACACTATGTATTTAGGGATGACTAGGTGCTTTATCCTTTTTCTACTAATAACGGAACACATTTTACATTGTTCCTTCCTTAAGCTTACTGTTCAAGATTTAATGTTATTTTAATGGAAATGTTAAAATACATATTAGATTCTGAGCAGGATCCAGACCTACACAAAATGGCCATTTCCGATCGCAAACATCGGATAGCTACCACACTGTATTATCCCAAAATTCCAGTATGGCTCTAGATCCAGACTTTCATACCAGAAGTGAATACACTGGGGGGGGGCATGTTGATTGTACAGTATGGGCATGCTAAGCATACTCCACACTATCTAATCTACAATCTTAAGGTACGATCCTTGGGTCGTAAGTCTGTGTGAGCAAGGGCAGAGTCCACTCCATGCCCATATTGAGGGTTGGATCCAGCGGTAATCCGGCCTTACATCACCACTGCACATAGAGTTGCATGCACAAATGGAATGAAAGTTTGGGTATGGTCCAATTACCTGACATCATTCCATTTATTAATGGGTATTGGTATGGGTACGTATTGCAGATTTCAGTTGCCATCTAAATTGGCATTAATACAACTTAATGTTATCCCACCAGGTTTACTTAATAATTAAACCTAAATATCACAGGAATCTTACCTTTGTCATTTTAATATTTATATTTGACCTTGAAAATCATGAGCCTTTGGTTCAGAGTTAGAGAGGACCAGATCCTGACCTTAGTCAGACCCATACAGAATTACTTCTGTACAGGTAAGGGGATCCCACTCACCTGCAAGGGATGTACCAGAGCAGGACCCCAGCTTAATATTTCTGAAAAGTCCTTATGTAAAACGAGGATGTCACGGAAATCAAGATTGTATGTAAGGGCTTAGACCAGCCTTAAATGAACCATTTAAATTCCTCCATCTCCCATACTCAAACTGCGCAACCTGTGTCTTTGACTGAAAGGCTTTCAGCATGGATCCTAACAATCCGCACTGTAAGATTTAAGTGTGGGCAAGCATTATAACAAAATGTAAGCATGTTCCATCCCAAATTTATTACATTTGGATCTGGTCAAGATTTAGGGTGCCAAGGCGAAGACAGCTTGCACTAGACAACTTAGAAGTTTTAACATCAGAAGATAAAAATACTTCTTCAGCAGAGAGATAAGACATTCGCATGAACTTAACAAATGAGAAATATACATTTTGCAACAACAAAATCTTAACACAATATTATGTCAATGTAAACTAGACCTGATGTCGTTTCTGGAAAACCTAATATTATGAATTCAGAAACCTGCAAACACCAAGTTTATTATTTTACAAATAGAATAAAATGGTAATCAACCCATAAATGCAATATTTTTCATGCATCCTTCTAGAAGTTAAGGCGTTTAATCTTGCAAATACATATATGTGACAGTGAACCCTTAGATCATTGAAATAAATGGGCAGCCCGGCGCATCTGTAATGAGAGCCGGGTATCAGCTTGAACGCACACAGGCGGTTCCCTGACTTCGTTATATGAAGAGGAACGGGTTACGGGACAGCATTCCTTACTTCTACTCACTTGCTGCGAAGGTTCAGGATCGGGGATTAATTTGCAGCCGGAAACAAACCAGCCCTTGCTGCAGAGAGACAGCGGCTCCGGAAATCAAAAGCTCCTAACCCAGCGCACCCACCTGCGTTCCAAATACCGGAAGTACGTCTCACATCACATCTTACATCTCACCTCTGCGTTCCAATGCTTGAACTACTCCCGTAGTGCTGCAATACAAATGCGTTGCACATACAGGAAGTGATCCGTGTGCGGCTGACATTCTGCGGGCCAAGCATAGGAAGTCCGTAATGGCGATGTTGTAACTCAACTCTGAGGACGCAAACTATTTTAATGGTTGTTATTCGCGAGTGGTTGAGCAGAAAGACTCAGAATGAAAACCGTGTGGATGCGTGCATTATGGTGATTACTGCACTATATTCCGTCTTCCAGTATGGTAAAGTGTAAATAAGTACGCTTAGCAGCTGTCATTGTGATGAATACACGTGTGTAATTTTGACCTTTAACCCTATGCTGTATTATTTTTCCCATGCAATATTTTTGTATGTACACTTTATTTGTACACGTAAAGCGTGATAAACTATAAACAGTGTTGGATCCTCCGAGATACCTACCATTGCATGTTTTAAAAGTCAAATCCTGACACCAGAGGTTCAATTAATGCAAAGTAATGAATATACTGCTGCCGCAGCAAACAGACCTGCAAGACATGCTCTGTCAGGTGATACTGGTGACCTAATTTGGCCACCTTAAATGGACTGTTTTTATCGCCTCTGGCATTATCTGAGTTACAGAAAATTGTGTCTAAATATCGCTAACCAGTATCCACAAATATATTAGAGTGAACAAGCAGCTACTAGATAGAGAGAACCTATCTCTATAAAACAACAGAACTCAGTGGGTGAGCAATAACTTATTAAAGAATTACTACTGTAGTACGCTGGTAACCCCTGAGCACTGGAAATCATTACAACTGTATTCTACTGCGTATAAGCTAATATCTGTATGTGGCAGTGCACTGCTAAAAACCTGGACTGAGATTGATATACTATTCCTGAATCATCCGAAAGTGGAACGTTGTTGCAACAGATCTGAGCTACATTGTATCAATATAGGTCTAATGCTATATGTTGTGTTTGCCAAGATTGGCTTCATATTTGAGATTCTATGAGATTGAAGATACTTAATACTCTTCTTGATTTCATTTTTTATATTAGACTCCTAGGGAGCGTTTCAATTTTATATTTATTTGCTTCTATAATAAAATCTGTTTTAGTGATTTAGCGCTCTGGTTTTTTGTACATTATCTGAGTTGTTTGATCCAACTCCAGTAAAACGTAAATGTAATCTAAAAAGCTTTGCTATGCACTTTTGTAGTGTTATGTTTTCTACTTAATACGTTAATGAAATAACACACAGCCTGGTGGATGTAACGTGCAAATATAAATGATTTTGGCATTAACTGGGGGAAAAAAAATTGTGGGATTGATATTTCATTTTTATTTTTATAGTGATAACAAGGGATATGTTCAAGGTGAACTTTCTTTAATTTTAAAGAAAAGTTTGAAAAAGAATCTTTAAAATGGCTGAACATGGAGCTCACATTACAACAGCATCGCCAACTGATGATCGACCCTCTATTTTTGAAGTTGTAGCTCAGGAGAGCTTGATGGTGGCAGTGAGACCTGCATTGCATCACATTGTCAAGGTAAGTACTTTGGTGCCTTCACTTGTAAGCTTTGTAACTGTGTGCTAGGAGTGCAGTAGCAGCAGGAAAGTTATGCTGGAACCAGCCTTCCATGCCCTTACAGTCTGAGAACCGTGCCTTAACTTTTCCAGTCCCTCCTCACGTAAAATGGGGACGGTTCAGAAGTGTTGAGAGGTTGCTTAGCATTCTATTGCTGTAAAATTTAAATCCAGTTCCCCTCCCAATAGCACTTGCACCCGCCCATCACACCTTTGGAATTAAATACCATACTGGAAGCTGGATCCAGTCTATCATTCCCTTCACTTATACATAAGCATAATTCCTGAAATTGTACTGCATTAGCTAAGCTGCTGTAGCCAAGCAATGTAACAAGGAAGGAAAGTCAAATGCTTGGTTGCATAGGGAGAGGAATTAATAATATAAAAAGAGAAGTAATTATCAGTGCCCCTTTATAGGTCATTAGACTGCAAAGAAGAGTAACAAAATCGGTGCATGTTTCACAATATATACCAAGAAGGATTTTATCATTTCTTTCACATATATCAAGGGTTGTAACCAGGTACAGGAGGGTGGCATATTTTTTTTGTAAAGGAAGAGATGTATTAAAACAAAGGGCATTCATTTAAACTGTTGAGTGCTGGGTCTAGCGATAATGTGCTGAAATATTACTTAACTGAAAGAGTAGTTGATAAATGGAATAACCTCCCATCTAAGGTGGTAGAGGCTAACACAATAGAAAAATATAAACATGTTTGTTATAAACATAAGGATATCTTAAATTAAATTGAGGGTAAATTTGGTGTAGGGTCAGTATGGGTTTTTATTTTTTTATTGCTTTACAGGGTAAAGTGATAGGGCCAAGGGGCTTTTATCTGCCTTCACATTCTATGTTCTATATTTATTTGTAACAGTTAGTTGAATCATATAATCTATAGTAACATGTACAATGAGATAGATTCATAAAATGTTTCATATTTATCAAAGCTATGAGTCCTATTGCCAGCAAGAAAGCACCTGTGAGGAGTTTTTATCTTCAGTGTTTCTTCCCACAGTCCAATCACATAACAGCAGCTTAGTCTTTATGTCATTTACATATTTTATATATTTTTAAAATTATTATTATTGTTTAGTGCCACAAGGTGGCCGAAGCGCTGTAAAAAATACAGTACAGACATACAGGGCAGGGATGGACAGCATAGTACATAATAAAATATAACAATATAAATATATCACAAAAATACAATAAAGTGAAGCAAGCACAGACAGCAAGGCAAAACGTGAGGTGTCAAGCTTGAGAAGAGGATACAGCACAGTGAGGGATGGGGTAAAAGGGTAGCAGAGGGGGACGAAGTAAGGGGGGAGTGGTGGAGGAGGGAACAACACCACGATGGAGGGCCCTGCTCACATGAGCTAACACATTAAGTGGGAGGGATGAACTTACAGAAGACATAAGGAGGGGGAAGGAAGTGGACTGCTGGTGTGAGCAGAGGAGAGAGCAAAAAAAAGGATAGATGTAGGATGCAGTGAGGATGTTAAGTGGAGGAGGGGTAGGCGTTTTGAGTGAGTGCTTGAAGACCAGCAGTGCGGGGGAGAGTCTGACTGAAGAAGGTAGTGCATTCCAGTGCAGAGTTGCAGCATGGGAGAAATCATGGATATGGGCATGAGATGTGGTGATCAGTAGGGAGGTCAGACAGCGGTGGTTAGCAGAACGGAGAGGACGGGAAGTGTGTTTATTGATGAGGGAAGAGAGGTAGGGAGTAGTGGATGAAGAGATCTGAAGCAGACAGGAAGCCAGTGGAGGGTTTGACATAAAGGAGAGGCAGAGGTAAAGCGGCTTGAAAGGAAGATGAACCTGAAAGAAGCATTGAGTATAGATTAAAGGGTGGGCAAGATGGGTGTGCGGGAGACCAATGAGGAGGACGTTACAGTAGTCGAGACTTGATATGACTAGAGCGTGGATGAGGATTTTTGTAGCTTCATTGGTGTGGAAGTGACTGATGCGTTCAATGCTGAATAGGTGGAAATGGCAAGAATGAGAGAGGGCATGGATGTGAGGAGTCAAGGATGACACCTAAGTAGCAAACTTGAGGGTGGGAGGAGATAGAGGAATCACCCATGGTTATGGAGGGGGGGGGGACTAAGCGCTCAAGGAGATCGGAGGTGATGGGGAGAAGGGATATAAGTTGGTAGCTGGAGGGAAATGTAGGGTCTAGATGATGTTTTTTGAGACTGGGAGAGACCAGGGCATGCTTGAAAGAGGAAGGTAAGCTACCAGATGAGAGGGAAAGGTTGAAAAGGTGGCTAGATGGGAGCAGGCAGTGGGAGAGAGGTATTAGAGAAGGTCTGAGAGAATGGGATCCACAAAGCAGGTTGAGGGTGGTGAGGATATTATTAGGGATTGCTTGTTGTAGGACGGAAAGAAGAAAACTCATGATGGTTGGGTGGCAGGAAGGTGGAGAGTTGGGTGACGCAGGGTGGAGATGTCATTTCTGATAGAGATAATTTTGGATGTGAAGTAAGAGACAAAGTTGGAAGCGGAGATAGAGGGTGGGATGGAAGGCAGGGCCAGGAAGAAGATAGTGTTAAAGAGGCAATGGGGGGAAGTCAGCAAGGGAGCAAGGTTTGCACCAGAGGTGTTCGCTGATGTAGGGGCATTGTTTAGAAAGCGCACCTGAGAGTGCCATGGCTGGGGGATAGAGCAGCAAAGGGAGATGGAGGAAGGGAGTCATGCACAGTCAAGGGCAGAGGAGAGAGTGGTATTGTAGAGGGATGCGGCTTGGTTGGAGCAGGAGAGATAGGTAAGTGGTGAGGAAATGGCAGGGATGTCGAGTGTGCTGATGTTCTGTCAAATGGGACCATGTCCCTTAGTGTATTCCAACCTGTTGTAAAATAAGAATAATTAAGTGTCATACTTGCATGTTTTAGTTTTGTAGCACTGCTTATCTAACAGATTGCTTTGCAGTAACAAGTAATATTTGTGGACTTATATCTGTCTTTGCAGCATGGAAATTTACAGAATGTGACTAGGTAGGATTTAATCTGCTGGCTGGAACAATTCACACCTTTTTGGCTGCCAATCAACTGGCAAATTGCTACTTGATTAAGAGGAGTAGCCTAAAGCTCTAAATCAGGCCTGACCAACCTGTGGTTCTCAAGGTGTTATGAAACTACGAGTCCCATGATGCTTTGCCAGGTAACAGCTATGGTCATGCAGTAAAAGCATGCTGGGATTTGTAGTATCACAACACCTGGAGAGCCATAGGTTAGCTAGGCCTGCTCTAAAGAAGAAATATACAAAAAAAAGCAGGAATTGCAAAGTGCATACATAGATATTACATTTAATTGTTATTTTTTATTTCATAAAATTTTAAATCGCAGCTAATAACTTTTTTCTTATAACTAATTTAACT
>WWET01000640.1:253035-265016 GCA_011038615.1 Limnodynastes dumerilii | reverse complement strand
CCCTGCAGCCTGACCCTAACCCTCCTTCTCCTGCAGCCTGACCCTAACCCTCCCTCCCCCGCAGCCTGACCCTAACCCTCCTTCTCCCGCAGCCTGACCCTAACCCTCCCTCCCCTGCAGCCTGACCCTAACCTTCCTTCTCCCGCAGCCTGACCGTAACCCTGGAGTAGTTACTCACCTTTCCCGTGGTGCGGGTCCTGCGGTAGCGTCAGCGTTGGTGTTTCCGAAAAGGAATGGGTGAGTATGCTGATCGGCACACTTACCCATTCTGAAAAGAAGATTCTAGAATGAAGGGGTATTCGAAATAGGAACCTCTGAAAAGGAACTTTCGGATGCCCCTATTTTGGAAATCCCTCATTCTATGCGGGACTGCAACTGCTCCATTACACACCAGCACCATGTTACATAGGATGTGTGCGTAAAGGTTACGGTATGGTCCAGGTCATGGGAGTGTCATATGTGTGAGGTGAATGAACTACCCTCGCAGGTACGGCATATAGGATCACACGTGCGTAATTTCACTTCCGGTGTAAGGGACTTACGAGCGCTGTGTGAACTTTATTCTGGTTGAGGCTCAGAGTTTTTACAAACTTTCGATGTGTTGCACAGCAGCGCGGTCTGTCATAACTCAACTCTGAGCAACTAAAATGTTGCTGAACTAATTGAATGGAGAGAGATTATTACATGGCAGTGTCATGAAATGCTGGCTTTGATGTTAACTTCAGTGAACATTTTACCTTTGATGTCTGCTTCAAACTGTGTTACGTTCCCCTGTGAGTGATTAGGAATCTAGAGCGATCGACCTGCTGCCTGATCCGGTGACATGATTCAGTAATGTTTTTTTTTTATGTCAGTGCATCTTAACATTAGTTTTATTTAACAGAAATAGACTAAGGACCAGTTCTAAATTTCTGACTTGCCATGATCGAAAAATTCTGATAAATCCGAGCCGGACTGGGGGCCATGTGCACCTGGGGCTAAAAATGATCAAGGGTCCACACTATATAGTATAGTATATAGCTGACATTTATCCTTATGCACTGCAGTGGAAGGCCTGGAGATCTGCAGTGTGTGAGGGCCTATTTTCAGATGGAGGCTTGGAGATGTAGTTCCATTAGCCCTGTTCTTCATCTCACTTTGAATCCGGGATGCGCTATGCAAACTTTCACTGGTTCAGATTTTAACCACTTTCACCCGCAAGAGGCAGTCATCCGACAGTTAGGGCTTATCCTGTGGTTTCCGACTCTGTAAGACAGCAATTCCCACAGGTATGGAGGTCTAGATGCGTATGCAGAGAGAAGGAACTCCTACACTTTAAATTAACTAAAATGGAATAGCTGCTTGTGAACTTACCCCCTGCCCCTGTGTCAGAAGTGTCACTGGGCCTGATTCAGACTTAAGAAGCAGCTTGAAAATAAGAGAGGAAGTTACTCCTGGGCTAAACCATGTTGATTTCAGGAGGAGTCATATTTTATCTGTTGGAAACAGTATTAGAGATGAGAGGTGATGTTTCCTAGCCCAAGTCTAAATAACAGTGTGATAGTAACGTTGGTCACTATGGGGTAGATCCAGACCTACGGGCTAGTTACGTTACAACGCATAGTGTATTTATGCTAGTGTATTTTCTATGCACTCCCCTCGGCCGTACGCACTTTGGCCGTTTTATGCTTCCCAAACCATACCTTAACTTTTCAAAGCGTAACCACTGACGTACATAAAGGCTTCACATACCTAACTGGCTAAACACGCCCATACTGTACGATTTAACTGCCTCACCCCGCCTCCGAAACGTAATTACGGGTGTCGTACGGATGTCACGCCCCCTCGTTCATAGTTATGCTGTTGATACGAGGCTGGTACGTACGTTCAGAGTTACGTGGCGTAATATCTGCCACGCACATGTGCAGTAAATACTAATGAGCGATTTTACTTCAGCAGCTAGCGTAAAATCGATCAGGTACGTAGTTTAGGATCTGACCCTATATGTGTACATTAAACAATTCAAAGATATATCCCTGCATGCAAAGAACACAATTAATGTGATTCCCCCTGAAATGAACATGGTTTTGCCCAGGAGTAACTTCCTCTCTTCATTTCAAGCTTCTTCTTAAATCTGAATGGGGTCCATTGCTTTTATGTTCAGGTCAATGGCTCCCAATCTTTCTCAAGGCACCTTTAGTGTCTCAATAACTTTTTGAAGCCGCTCCTCAGTCAAATAAAATTTCATGCAGTCCCAATTTTTATTAGTTAAATCCAAACAACTTAATAACCAGAAATTTTAGTAGATTATCTAAGGGAAGCACTTAAGAAAGAGTCGCATTTTATGCCATCACATTCTATGATATAGTTGCCGCATTCCATCCCTAATCGCCGGCAAAGCGCTATTGGGAATAGATATCCGTCCCCAAAAGCAATTTGAGAATTTCGAACACTGGTACAGCCACCATTCAGCTGACGGCCTTATCGTGTTCCGTCTGGCACCTAGGGCCGTATCCACAGATCCGTTTTCACGCGTATTTTTAGGTACGTTTTAACTGCGCATGCGTAACTTTTTTTTTACGTTAGTTACGTAGAATATACGCACATATGTGCTTTAGGCACGGACATTTGAATCGCATTTGGGGACATACGTACGGAGGGGCGGGGTTGAAAATACGTACTGGAAAAGTTACGTAAGTCTACGATTGCACGGCCTTGAGAGGGGAGTGGCATGGGTGTTGGTGGGCGTAGGCTTGCTACGTGTGTGCATATAATCGCGTACTAAAAAACGGATCTGTGAATACGGCCCCTACATCCCATAATGCACCAGCCCCACTTATAACATTTAAGGTAGGGTGCAGGGTACGGATTTCCTTATATGGGAGGGGAGTGGTCTTCCCTCGCACCTACGGATTAAGCATCGCCCGGCAATCGATTAGTTTTGTTTCTTTTTTTGAATCCTTTGCTGTGCTTCCCACAGCTGTTTTTTTCCGTCTGATTTCCATATATCTCCATGTTCTTAATTTGACAACTGCCTGGAATGTCTGCCTTCAGATTCATCAATTTAATTGAATTGCCATCATGCAGCATTTGAAAATGTGATTATATAAGTGGTACCTTCTGCCAATCGAGATTTTCGTCTCAAGATGCATCGTGCAGCCAGGAATGTGCCGTCTGCATAAAAACATATTAATTGGGTTAGCGCACGCTTATCCGAGAGGCAGGCTTTAAAGAAGTCATTTACGGTTTGTGCATAGGGCTTTGTGCAATGCTGTGCCCAATGTAGCAGCTATCTGGATGTGATTTGCCTGCTAGTAAAGCAGCGCGGGTAATGCGGCTGTGATCTTGTTATTTGTGAGAGGTCGTTGGGAGATAAACCAAGGTGTAATCTTGCTGAAATAGAAAGAGAATTGTATTTGTATTTCCCATATATTTATTTTGTAGGTGTGCTGAAAAATCGTTGAAGCTATGATTAAAAAGTAATCATTGCAGAGCACCAAACAAGTTTTTATGGGCTTAATCTTTCTTTCCCAGCTGCCAACATGGAATGCGTAAAATAAAAAATAAATGTAGACGCTTTTATTGTTTCAGTAAATAGACTACATGCCTAAACGACACTCTATTATATTGTGAAAAATGACCTCTAGACTGTCCCACGCATGGGCCAGATTTACTAAGCTGCGGGTTTGGAAAAGTGGAGATGTTGCCCATAGCAGCCAATCAGATTCTAGCTCTCACTTTCTTTTTACATACTAGAGAATGTCAGCTAGAATCCGATGCTAAATGATTATGTGACCTTGTATTGCAGTGCTTCTCACAGAGCTTGTAGCAGGTGCTAAATGATTATGTGACCTTGTATTGCAGTGCTTCTCACAGAGCTTGTAGCAGGTGCTAAATGATTATGTGACCTTGTATTGCAGTGCTTCTCACAGAGCTTGTAGCAGGTGCTAAATGATTATGTGACCTTGTATTGCAGTGCTTCTCACAGAGCTTGTAGCAGGTGCTAAATGATTATGTGACCTTGTATTGCAGTGCTTCTCACAGAGCTTGTAGCAGGTGCTAAATGATTATGTGACCTTGTATTGCAGTGCTTCTCACAGAGCTTGTAGCAGGTGCTAAATGATTATGTGACCTTGTATTGCAGTGCTTCTCACAGAGCTTGTAGCAGGTGCTAAATGATTATGTGACCTTGTATTGCAGTGCTTCTCACAGAGCTTGTAGCAGGTGCTAAATGATTATGTGACCTTGTATTGCAGTGCTTCTCACAGAGCTTGTAGCAGGTGCTAAATGATTATGTGACCTTGTATTGCAGTGCTTCTCACAGAGCTTGTAGCAGGTGCTAAATGATTATGTGACCTTGTATTGCAGTGCTTCTCACAGAGCTTGTAGCAGGTGCTAAATGATTATGTGACCTTGTATTGCAGTGCTTCTCACAGAGCTTGTAGCAGGTGCTAAATGATTATGTGACCTTGTATTGCAGTGCTTCTCACAGAGCTTGTAGCAGGTGCTAAATGATTATGTGACCTTGTATTGCAGTGCTTCTCACAGAGCTTGGAGGGGCAGGAAGTGCTTAGTAATAATGGGCTACGGCCCGGAAATATACGCACGGACGGAGCAAGTAACACCCACTAAAACCCCAGTAACTCCCCTTGCTAATCCGTGCCTTCAGAGACTTCCGCCTCCATAGACCAGCTGTATCTTTCTGTGGCCTTTTCCGAGCATATGTGTCCTCCATCCATGCGTATCTTTATAATCGCGCCCACTTCCCTTCATTTAAAAGCCCCCCCGCCCATTTCTATGTAAATTCCTCCGTGCGTGTTTTACTGTGGGAGTTCCATGTGTATTTACCCGCGTGCGATTCACAAGTCCGTCCGTGAGGCACTTCCCTGCGTATAGTCTACGCGAACGTCGTAAATAAAGTTACTACGCATGCGCAGTAGAAATATACCTAAAAATACGCACGGATCTCTGAATACGGCCCTATGTCTGTGTGTACACCATTAACCCAACCATTACCTTTTATGGCAGTGCTCCAGAGGTGGTGGTTAGTAATCATGTGACCTTGTATTGTAGTGCTCCTCACAATGGGATATATCCAGAGCTACGTACACTAGCCGCTGATGTAAAAACGCTGTTTTGTATGTACATCGCATGGGCGCGGCAGATGTTACGCCACGTAACTCTCAGCCTAGTATCAACAGCGTAACTACATACGAAGGGGCGTGACATCCATACGACACCCGTAATTACGCTTCGGGGGCGGGGTGAGGCGTTTAAATCGTTCAGTATTCACGCTGTGAAAAATTAGGGTAGGGTTTGGAAGCGTAAAACGGTCAAAGTACGTACGAGTGAGGGAAGTGTTGAGGGGAGTGCATAGAAAATACGCTACGCGGTGAAACGTAATGGAGATGTAGGTCTGGATCTGGCCCAATGCTTGTTGGAGGAGAAGGTGCTTAGTGGTCACGTCTGTGGTTATACCATTACCCTAGCAGTGCTTCTCTGGTGCTTGTAGACAGAGGTGGTGCTTAGCAAACCTCACAGCCATTGAAAGGCCGTAAACAGGACAGATAACCCCTGTCCAGCCCCACCCAAACTCCGCCCCCTGATCCTACCCAAACTCCGCCCCCTGATCCTACCCAAACTCTGCCCCATGATCCTACCCAAACTCCATATGGTTCTGCCCAAACGCTGCCCCAGTTCCATTCAAACTCCACCCCTTTTGGGTCGGCCGCATGGGACAAAATTAAAATCATTATAAAAAAACAAAAGAAAATGAATAACGCCCTGCTTTCAAAGATCAAGGCCCTGATTCGCCCCTAAGAAGCTGCGGCTTCCAGCCATGCGTGACGATACGGTTGCCTATGACACTCTTAAGTGCCTGTAGGTGCCTAAACACGGGGGTGTATTGTGGGAGGTCACAGAAAACTTTGGTGCATATACGTGAGCATCTGTCCCTACTTATTTCACACTTAAATGTGATTCCGGTCCCAAGTGTTTACCTGCGCTTCGGATAAGTTTAACACAACTGGAAGCATGCTGACACACAACTCAAGACATGTCACTTTCGCTTCTTTGGACCGTATTCACACTTAAGAAAGTGCTGCTTTTCCCGTGCGTATTTTTAAGATCGGATAAACTGTGAATGCGTAGTAACTTTTTTTTGCGCAAGCTTCATGGGATTTCGGCTTGGATATCCATTAGGCACGTACTTAAAATCCGAGTTTAGTGAGATACGTACGTAGACGCGGGACAGTTCTCCGTATGTAGGAAGTTAAGTGAAAGTGGGGGGGGGGCATTTAAATGACCTAATATGGGCGCGGTTAAGAAAGTATGCACTTACTTAAGTAATTTAAGCACAAATGTACGCACTGAGAGTTAAGGTCGCCCTATGGTGGCGGAAGTCTGCTAAAACCCATAGGTGTGAGGGGGAGTGTCATGGGAGTTGCTTTGCCACTTAGGCGCGTATTATTGTGAATTATTGCGAATCCTATTCCACTCTTAAGTGTAAATATGAGCCTTTATGGCTGGGACAGATGTCAAAGCAAGTCAATTGTGGGGGCACAAAGTGTTTGCACAGACGCTCATTTGCAATTATTTCCCCTTGTATCAGATTACATGACTTATTTTTCCTTACAATTAGATGTTGTATAAGGTGTTTCATGTATTATTTTATATACTGCAGGGCCTGAAGTGAGGGGGTATACGGGGAGTGCCATACTGTAACTTCTCGCACTGATTTCATTTAATAGCTATAAATCTCCACTTCTGAGTTTCCTTTTCGACATTATATAATATATCAATGCTTGGGACAGCACGGTGGCTCAGTGGGTACCACTTGTGTGTCACAGCGCTGAGGTCGTGAGTTCGATTCACAGACAAGGCCTTATCTGTGTGGAGTTTGTATGTTCTCCCTGTGTCTGTGTGGGTTTTCTGTGGGTGCTCTGGTTTCCTCCCACACTCCAAAAACATGCTGGTGGGTTAATTGGCTGCTGAATAAAGTAATCTTACTGTATGTGTTAGGGACTTTAGTATGTAGCTGCAATGGGGCAGCGACTGATAACTGTAAAGCGCCATATTTATAAAAACCTGTAAATAAATAATAATACTTGTTTTTTTATTGATTGCAGGTCCCTGGGGAAGATGTATGGGAGATGAATGTGGACCCGGTGGGATTCAGACAAGGCCGGTATGGTGTGCCCACATCGAAGGTTGGACCACGCTCCCCACGAACTGTAAACAGACTGATAGACCGGAAAACCAGCAAAATTGTTTTAGAGTGTGTGACTGGCACAAAGAACTCTATGACTGGCATCTGGGGAGCTGGAACCAGTGTACGCCAGTCACGTCAAAGGCAGCCGAGAAACCGTCTGAGTGCACAAAGGGCGAGGAAGGGATTCAGTCCAGAGAGGTCGTCTGTCTACAGAAGGCGACGGAAACAGCAGCTGATGACAGCATTTGCGAATACTTTGAACCTAAACCCTGGCTGGAACAAGGGTGTCTTATCCCCTGTCCTCAGGATTGTATCGTGTCGGAGTTTTCTCCTTGGTCGGAGTGCTCCAAGTCTTGCGGAAATGGATTACAACACCGGACGCGGCACGTGGTGGCCACGGCTCAGTTTGGAGGATCGGCCTGCCCCAACCTGACGGAATTTCAGGTGTGTCAGACGTCTCCTTGCGAAGGAGAAGAGAACATGTACAGTCTAAGCGTTGGGCCATGGAGCGTGTGCTCGCTGCCGATCTCCAGACATATAAGGCAGGCCGGAAAGAGGGGGAAGAATAGGGAACGGGCAAGAGACAGGGACAAAACCGTCAAGGATCCCGAGGCTCGAGAACTCATTAAGAAGAAGAGGAACCGCAACCGGAAAAATCGGCAAGAGAATAGATATTGGGATATACAAATTGGGTATCAAACACGGCTGGTGACATGCATGCACAAGAATGGAAAGGCGGCTGCTCTAAGGTAACATCACTTGTTTCTTCATTTTACTGATGCCGAAATGCACAATGTACATTTTTTCTATGCAGTCCCCTCGGCACTCCCCTCGCTCCTATGTACTTTGGCCATTTTACGCTTCTCAAACCCTACCTTAACTTTTCAAAGCGTAAGTACTGACGGACGTGCTGGATTCACGTACATAACGGCCTAACCCGGCCCACCTGGTACGATTAAAATGCCACCCTCCGCCTACAAAGCGTAACTACCGGTGTCGTATGGATGAACCCGCCGCTTCGTTCGTAGTTACGCTGATGGTACGAACATTCAGAGTTACGTGGCGTAACATCTGCCGAGCGCATACGCAGTAAATACTAATGGGCGATTTTACGTTTGCGGCTAGCATAATATCGCTAGCGTACGTATTTTAGGATCTGGCCCAATGTTCTTATATGATACATGGAGGTAAAATACAGTGTTCACTCTTATCCTATATAGGCAGGGCTGGTGCCAGGTCTGTGGATAGCTTCAGTCTATGCCCTTCCCCCATCGACTCTTAGCTTTGCTTACTTGTACTGCTTCAAAGACACAGGGGATCATCTGAGCCACGACTCCTTCATAGCACAGTACTATACAAGAGCCGCGACCCAGGTGATCCTCCTGCTCAGCTTTCATGTCCCAGGGATATGGCAGCTGAGCAGATAAAGTAAGTGTCACTGCAGGGGATTAGCTGAGCTACGGCTTGTGTGTTCCACAGCAGCCGCCAGTGCTCGGATATAACTGTGAGTAAGGAGGTCTGAAAGGGTGCACAGAGAGGGGGAATGTCTACACTATACACTGACTAAGAGGACATGCCCACTTGTGAACTCAACCCCGCCCTCTGCAGGTAGTGTCATTGGGCCACATCTAGACTTAAGTACGACAGCGAATTTACGCATGCCGCATGCGTAAATCTGGCTGTGGGAATGCACTGCGCATGCACCTGACAGATGTTACGCATCGTAACTCTGATCAGACATAACTTGTTCGTAACTATGTACAAAGGGGCGTGTCTTCCCTACGCTAGCAGAAAATACGCATTGTAGGTGGAGGGAGACATTTAAATTGTACAGTATGGGCGGGGTCAGGCAGTTACGCACGACAAGGCGATACGTACGAACGCAGATACGTAAGGAAACGTTAAGGTAGGGTTTGGAACTCGTAAATCAGGTAAATTACGTGCGTTTGGGAGGAGTGCCCGGGGGAGCGCATTATACTTAGTAGTGTGCAACTATGCCACGCTATTGTACTTAAAGTGATCTTAAGTCTGGATCTAGCCCGGTGCTCTTAAGTCTAGGCAGGCCAGAACGTGTCCCAGATTAAGTAAAACTGTCCACAATCAGGGCACAGAAGTTGAGCAAAACTCTGATGTTTGGGTCTAGCTCTAACCTACAGTGAGAGCCTGCTAAGCCTCTTCCATACTATCAGACTTCTGCGCTGTCCCTTAAGTTAGGATAGTGCAGATGTTTTAAGGTAGGTTCCTCGGATCGTATATCTGTACAAGCACAGTGATTGGTCTTCTCTCGTCCATAGGGAAGGCTGGATCCAGTGAAGATTTGGTCCAATTGTTATTATTATTGTGTTCAATACAGAAGTCCACTGCCACTCCATTTGCATTAGCAGCATAGTTCAGACAGCGAATCGCTGCGCAATTCTAAAGTCCATATGTGCAAGGGGGGTTCACAGTAGGACCCTACCTTAATATTTACACAGCGGTACCACGGAAAATGGGGCCAGTGCGTAAATATGAATCATACGTAATGGCCTATAGAAAATGACCGCATTTCTTAAATCGTGATCCTGTCCATTGTTTTTACTGATAATAAAAATAGTAATTATTATAATTATTATTAACGTTTATTTATTAGACTTCACACGGTATTCGCAGCCCCGTACAGAGGTAATAGAAAAATAGTCAATAGTTACATATACAATACAATAATTAACAGAGGGTATGAAATTATAGAATAAGAAATACAATACGAGTACAATGCAAAAATAAAATACAGTACAAAAATAGTGGAACAATATGTAAGGAAAATAAAGGTGCTGGATATGTGTGTAGGAGCAGATGAATAAGGAGAGAGATAATATGTATGGAGAATAAAGGTGCTGGGTATGTGTGTAGGAACAGGTGAATAAGGAGAGAGATAATATGTATGGAGAATAAAGGTGCTGGATATGTGTGTAGGAGCAGATGAATAAGGAGAGAGAGACAGAAGAGAGAAAATGTGGGAATTAATGAGGACAAGGTAGAGGGATTATGACAGGAGGGTTGAGGACCCTGCTCATAAGAGCTAACATGCTAAGTAATAATGGAAAGATATAGGTGTACTGTATGTTGTAATAAACATTTTCTTTTAAATCTTCGTTCCTAAGTTTTACACAATAGCCTTTTTCTGTTAAATCATCTTTTAATTGTTCAGCAGAAGGAGACCATTTGTAATCCCCGTTTGACATCGCTGGAACAGGTCTAAGATTCCATTTCTATTATACAACCATTTGATGCCTACTTAAGCGGAGACGTTTTAATTCCAAACTAATATCTATATGGGGAATTATCCGCATTTATTCTCAAAATGGAAAATTGTTCATGTTTAAGCTGAAATGACTGAGCAAAATGAAAAAGCTCTAATTACCCTAATAGGTCCCACAACTCATGTAATTAACCAACAATCAGTACTTGGTTCGGCATATCATGGTAGATTAGCATTACTCAGAGAACTGGGTAAATATTCCTCTTAATCGTAGTAAATTATCTTTGTCATTAATTAGGTTGTAGGCTAGTTGCTTGTTTGTAACTCAACAGCCATGAAGACCAACCACCCTAATGATACATAGATCAGTATTGATCGTTCTGTTACAAGAGACTGCTTTATAATATTTATAATGTGACTTTTTAGAAGTTTCCATCTCTTCCTCCCATTAGATGAAATATAGGTGAAGTTTTTGGTTTGGAACAGAATAATAATAAAAATAATACAACAATTAAAAAATGAATGAATCTATCTATCTATCTATCTATCTATCTATCTATCTATCTATCTATCTATCTATCTATCTATCTATCTATCTATCTAATATCTACCTGGGCAGTGTAAAATCACTGAAATAAGCTACACTATAGGTCACTTCTGGATCTCTCGCAATGTCTGTCACTGATGTGTGCTGTAAGAGTAATAAGTTGAATAATAGAGAACACATGGATTTTTGTTGTTTTTCTTTTACTGCAATTTTTCTTTTAAAATGCAAACTAAGTGATTCAATGGGTCAGGCTGCAATATAACTAAAGCATCCATTGATAGATGTTCATGAGAAATGTAAGAAGCAGTTTTATGACATGGGTAAAACCCTCTGGTTGTAAAAAGGTTAAACCCTGAATGTATTCTTGGAGCTGTAAATGACATTATATTTGAAGCTCTGAAGAATCAGTTGCAGAATCCGTGGTTACTGACAGCAGAACAATTTTAGGAGAATCAGATTATAATTATGCTTTCTCTTCATGAATATTCCTTCTATGCCATTTGCAGCTGGCTGAGTAAAGTGGCACAAGTCCCGGAGGTTTTCCTGCAGAGGCAAAGAAAATGTCTGCAGCTTATTGCAAGACGGAAATGTTTCCATTAATTGATTTCCTTTCAGAATGGGAAGATTCTCTATACTTCCAGTCATTGTAAAACTGATTTCCTGAATGCAAAGTTTAGTTTTCCCTGTATCAAGAGCTACAGATTCCTATCCCATACAGTCTCATCTGTGGTTGTATAAGGTCGGGGTCAGGCCATACTGTCTTAAGCCTAAGGCTGCAGAACTGATGGGGCTTTGCAGAGTGAGGGTCTCCGTTGCAAATGGCCCTATTTCGATAGGGGCGTTCGCTCCCAGCCTGGATGAGGCATAGCAATCAATCCCCTGTGTATCGAACACAGTGCTCTGAAAGGTAAGTAAGTATTCTATCCCCAACCCACTCCCTAAACTTAACCCTAAACCTAACCCAAGTCTCCCCCCCACAGTCTAACCCTGTCTCCCCCCTGAAGCCT
>WWET01000640.1:163255-185663 GCA_011038615.1 Limnodynastes dumerilii | reverse complement strand
ACAATAAAAATTCCTTTTTCCCCTCACTAACACTCGCAGCTCGTTGGAAATGGCTCCCCGCTAAGAATGGCACTATTTCATTTCAAACTGGCTGGGATATCGATTGCTTATGCCTCACTACCCCAACCTTTCCCCTAATGCTAACCCTAACTCTCCCCTTCCATTACGCTAACCCTAAACCTCTAACACTCCCTTCCCCACAGCCTGACCCTAACCCTCCCTTCTATGACCCTAACCCTTCCTTCCTAAGAGCTTAAACCTAACCCTCTCCTTAACACTAAATGTCCCCGGAGAGGTTACTCACCTTTCCGGAGCTATCAGTGGTGGGTCTGCGAAAATGAATGGGTGAGTATACCGAACTGTCACCCATTCATAATAGAAAATTCAAAAATTCCTATTCCAAATGGAGACAGCCGAAAAGGAACTTTCAGCTGCCTCTATTTCTTAAAGCAGCCCATCGCAACGGGGACTGCAACCGGCAAAAAACATTCATTCTAGAGTTCAGAATACACATGATGGTGGCCCTGGCAGGAAAAAAAATCGATCTGAACCCATTTCAATGACTGACACACTACAAGTGCAATAAATGCAATGGCAGAAACAGTAATAAGCAGAGATTTCCTAAGTCTGATTTGTGTTTCAGATCATAATGAAATGAAACTATGAACATATGTAAAAAGCCAGGAAGCTGGAATCCGCAGTGACACCTTGTATCTGTGAATGCAGAAAATTAATTTGCTGCGATGATTTGTATTTCTGATTAGCTACAAATAAACGTAAGGCTGGAGCGCTACGTAACGAGATAAAAGTAGTCTCTATTAATTATGCATGCAGCCGCAATAATTTCATGTTTGAAACAAGTAATAAAACATCTTATTGGATTACATGGGGAGAAGGCGCTTGCTGATTTCTCTATGATATATTATGCACAGCAACAAAGACGATAATATTACAGCTAGCGAGATATGAGGCCGCTGTGTGTCTAGATCTGTTGTTTAATAGAGATAAGTAAATGGATTTTTTTTCTGAATGTGGCCAAGAATTTTGCGATTGTATCAGTGGACCAAACTTCCATGCTGGATCCAGACTTACGTGAGGGTGACAAGGGGTTACTCGATAGCAATTCTACCAATATGCTGTATCTATTTCTCTTCCATAGCTCCCAACATTTAGAATTCTTGCCCCTGTTCTGCCCAACATATGACCATATTTGGTCAAAACATCAACCATTTTCTCAAAAACCACCCGTCCTCCTTTGCAGTCAGCAAATGAATTGGGACAGTCCTGCCAAATAGGAACCGTTTAGAGGTATGGAATCGGATCAGACCTAAGAGCGATTTACTAACGCCAACCCCTGCTATGTAGGACGGAGCGTTATTAATTTCTGCATGTAAGAGGAAAGTGCACGTACGGAACTTAAGGTGACTTAAAAGTTCTAAGCGCTACCTTAAGTTCTCCGCACGCAGCCCTTTGTGGAAAGGGAGTCTTACAGAATGAGATCCATACGTAAGGGTCCATACTGTAAAATTTAAATGACGTCAATCCACGTTTTCGCAGCGCCCACATTTTACAAGGTGTGGAAATGTTAAGGTAGGGTCCTGGGAGTGTGGCCTCCTCTTCGCTTGTATAAAGGTTAGGATATCGCGGGGCTCCTTCTGCGGCCGAAGCAGAGGTCTAAATTGGGACCCATAGGGAGGACCAGCGGTAGTGGCTGCCATCAGGAAGGGGACAGCCCTGTCTATTGTCCCGAGTCTGGAGCTGATGGTACTCACCTTTGCTCTGTGGGTCAAATTATCTGACCACCGGTCTGAGGTTAATGCTGTTCAGCGGTGCCCACCCCCTATGTGATGTAATTGATGATGTCATTAGGGGTGTGGCCCGTGGATGTATCTATTTCTGAATGCGTCCCTGCTGCAGTGTTTTTGCTCTGGGTTCCATGCACATGGGAATCGGATCTGGTATCGTATCACTAGAACTTAGCAAAAGTCTGCAATGTAAATTAGATTTTGTGATCTTATTTCTCCATTATCACCATCTCCCATCTGACACAGAATGCAAATATAGGCCTATATCTGCAAACAGTGGGTGTCCCATGCACAAGAAACAGTTAAAATGCAAAAGGCCACAGTCAGTCTTAGGAGGAAAAGGTGCAAATTTGTTCCTGGGAAGCCGTGTGCTGGTGTAATGGGTGTAAATGGATTTTTACATATATGGTAATAATGGATGATTTTTTTCATGTCACACACAAAGTTGACTCTGGTTGTGAGCATATCTGGCATCATTTAAAGTTTAATGCAGGCAAGTGCAAAAGAAATGCCTAAGTCTGCATGGGCGGGACTAGGTGTTGCCAGGCAGGGCAGGGGGCGGAGCTGGGTGGGGCTGCTACCTGATAGAAGCTGTCAGAGGCTTACAGCTTAAAACAGCACTCTGCACTCCATGTATGAATTCTGCTACAGCGCTATACATACATACACCATCATATATGGAGTGCCAAGCACTGTTTATAAATACATAGCAAGCAGCCGAGCTCATATAAGGAGTGCCGAGCGCTTTTTACAGCTGTCAGCCTCTGACAAATTGCTTAAAGTGCAGGGTCCTCCTCTCCTCTGGGTCCTATAGCAGCCACACCCTTTACACCCCCTTTAGTTACGTTACAATAACAAGCCACGCCCATTTGCAAACTCAACCTGACCATCCGGTCGGAAGCTTTCAGGCCGCATTTACGCAATCTACGTAAGAAAGAGATATGTAGATTACGTCAAAAAATTATAATATATACCAGACGTATATATTATACGTCTGGTACTCTGAATACGGGCTGTTCCGGAAATTAGAGAAAAATCGAAAATCAAGATCTGTAATTCCAATCGTCATCATTGCACCAGGGTTCAAGCAGGTGTCAATCAATACATCTCCAACTATAGCAATTGTGTTTTATAATGGGAGAATATAAATATATATTCTATAGGGCATATTTGTCTAAGAGATTCCCGGGGGATTGACTACCCTCTTGAATTTAACCTTCAAATGGCATCACTGAGCTCCGCTCCACTGTTCCACTAATCCAGCCTAATCTTACATTCTGTAATGGAAAACTTTTCGATGGCGGGGCAGGAAGTGTATGTGAGGTACATATAAGAGGGGAGGTATACAGGTAGTACAGCAAGAGATTGGTTAAGCCCTAACATACAATCCTAATTTTCAACTATCCCCATTTTCCCGTGGTGACGTTGCAGACATTTTAGGGTAGGGTCCTGCTGGTCGGAGTCCCTTGCATACTTGCTTAGGATCTGAAGGCGGACCAGCATTGGAAATCCACCATGTCAGAGTTGGTCTGGATCTGGTGCAATATTTGGAAGGAGGGCAACATGGCTTGAGATGTATTTCATTCCACCCCTAGGGGTATATTTACAAAAGTCGCTTTTGGCTGGCGATTATGAATCATGCGATGGCGATTCATTAAGGGGTGCTTTTCTTAGGTGATTTTTAATCACCGGCGAGAAGCATCGCTTTAGCAAGGGGTAAATCGCTGTGCTTTTCTAAAGAAAAGCACAGCGATTTGCCCTTTAAAAAATCGCCGTCTCTTTGTAAGAAAAAAAACCCAAGCGCAGCATGGTTGAAAGGTTTAGCCATGCTGTGCACATGGCTTGAGATGTATTTCATTCCACCCCTAGGGGTATATTTACAAAAGTCGCTTTTGGCTGGCGATTATGAATCATGCGATGGCGATTCATTAAGGGGTGCTTTTCTTAGGTGATTTTTAATCACCGGCGAGAAGCATCGCTTTAGCAAGGGGTAAATCGCTGTGCTTTTCTATAGAAAAGCACAGCGATTTGCCCTTTAAAAAATCGCCGTCTCTTTGTAAGAAAAAAAAGCCAAGCGCAGCATGGTTGAAAGGTTTAGCCATGCTGTGCTGATAGAACTAGAAGGCTCAGCATTGTTTAACCTTGCAGTAATATCAGCATCAGCATGGTAAGTGTTCTAAACATGCTGCGCTGTGTGGTGCATGCAAAAAAAAACAGCATAAAACATACAGTAATACATTAATATACTGTGTATGTAAAATAAACATTTACACTGCCTAATAATGGCTCCTAATGTGTCAACTTACCTCCGGTGGCCATCATGTTTTATAATAAATGCGTATTAATGTAGTGTGTGTTGTAGAAATGAAATAAAAAAATTTCACACTCACCGTTTTGCTGTCATCATTCTTGGGACGAGTTGCTTGGAGTTTCTTTTTTCTTGGCAAGGAATCTTCTCCAGTTGCTTGTAGAATCTTCTCTGGTTGATAGAAGATGCAGCTCCAGTCCTCTCTTCAGCTCCTCTGCCTCTTCTGGACTTGCCCCAGTGACAGGATCCTTCCTCTTCTTCCGCGCCTCTCCTAATGACCATTCGCTCACTAGAGGGCAGCCTTTTACATTAATGATGACGTCAGAAACACTAGAGCGTTTACTAGAGCCCCCTAATGTAACTTACTTCATCATTTTTATAAAAGGCTGCCCTCTAGTGACCAAATGGTCATTAGGAGCGATGCGGAAGAAGAGGAAGGATCTTGTCGCCGTGGCAAGTGCTGGAAGAGGCCGAAGAGCTGAAGAGAGGACTGGAGCTGCATCTTCTATTAACCGGAGAAGATTCTACAAGCAACTGGAGAAGATTCCCTGCCAAAAAGAAACTCCAAGCAACTCGTCCCAAGAATGATGACAGCAAAACGGTGAGTGTTAAAATGTTTTATTTATTTTTTACAACACACAGTACATTACTACACATTTAGTAAAGTACACAGTGGCCATCGGAGGTAAGTTAACACATTAGGGGGCATTGTTATGTAGTGTAAATGTTTATTTTAGCCACACGCATACATTAATGTATTACTGTATGTTTTTCACAATGTATTTTTTTTTTTCATGCACCACACACAGCGCAGCATGTTTAGAAGGCTTACCATGCTGACGCTGATATTACTACAAGGCTAAGCAGTGCTAGTTCTATCAGCGTAGCATGGTTAAGCCTTTCAATCATGTTGCGCTTGGCTTTTGCACACAGAAAAACACATGTCAAATAGATTGACATGTGTTTTTCAGGTTATGTGTTAGGCGCTTTCATTGAAAGCGCCCCACACAGCAGGCGAATTTATTTGCAGCGATTTGCCCTCGCACTAAAGGCGATTTAGACAAATTGCCTTTACTGAATACAATGATTTGTATGTTATATGGCAAACATCTGGACCATTTCTGTCCAGCGATGTTTGTCTTGACGATTTGGACAAAGGCTCAAGTCCCGGGACTTGCATAATCGTCTGCAAAGTCCTGGGAATTTGGGCGATTTGGACCAAATCGACTTTTGTAAATATACCACCTAGAGTCTGCCAGCTGGGCCCATCCTCTGGGACAACCTGGAAGGAAGGAATGATATATTGCTAAGTGCACTTAGCGGGAATAATTGGACTGGGTTCAGACTCCCGCCAGTGGTCATTTTCCAATCACTATCGTAGCAACTATTAGACTTCTAATCCTACTCTATTCCAATTAACCTGCCTGTATGAAGTGTGTAAGGGAAATCAGAGAACCCAGAAGGAACCACACACAAACAAGCGGAGGGCAAACAAACTCATGATTCCTGCAGTAGCCGATGTGTCCAATGGTAACAAATCATTCTGTTTCCTTCCCTCTCTCATCAGGTTACATAGAAGAAGCCTGTATTATTCCCTGTCCCTCCGACTGTAAACTCAGCGAATGGTCCAACTGGTCCCGGTGCAGTAAGTCCTGCGGAAGTGGAGTCAAAGTGCGATCCAAGTGGCTCCGGGAGAAGCCCTATAATGGGGGGCGGCCATGCCCGAAACTGGATCATGTAAACCAGGTAAGCCTTCTTTCCTTTCTTGTTAGACTTTATGGACTAGAAACTGATTGAGTAGCCCTTCCTTTTGTTGTCTATTCTCCTTGGCTCCTCTACTCAGCTTTTGGGCCATCAGATCATGGGGCCTCCACAAATGACCCCACACTGGCCTTTATGTCTAAAGGCCTGGCCCAGGAACTTAGAAACAAAAGCAGGGCTGGGTAAGTTGTGAATTCCGGGGACTCAGTCCGGCATCCTGGAAAGTGTCAGTCACAGACCTGGTCAGCACTGGCCCAAACACAGAAACACATAGCGTTCAGCAAACACCCAAAGGCCACAAGAAAGCAACCACTCCCATCGAGACCCACCGAGGCCCAGGTGGCACCCTCAATAAACCCAAATAAAGAGTGAGGTTGTTCCATGACCCACAATGACCCCATAATCTGCTCCAAACCAGATACTGACTGCATATCTTACCAACCATGTTGTCCCCATCTGATAAGGAAATTGCTTAAATACGGTAATACGTAAACATCAAAGCATGACCATGATGAGAGGGAGGATAATCACAGAAGCAGGAGAGAGAACGGAATGCAAGACGCCATATAATTAAACTTATCTTTAATGCAAATATCCCACAGAGCTCTTGATTGGTCAACACGGCATGCTGAGATGTAACGCTGTTTTAAACACCTTTGTGCGCTTCATTTAGATTTAAAAAACTCCACTATGCTCTTCAGGCAAATATCAGAATATTATTATTATTATTATTATTATTATTATTGACGTTTATTTATATCACGCCACAAATTTCCCACTGCGCTTTAGAGAATATTTCACATTCACATTAGTCCCTGCCCCACTTGATCTACACTCCCAAAGCTGAATCCAGAATAAAGAACGATAGCCGAGGCACGCACAGTGCATTGCATAAGCCGACTGTCAGTTCATACTACGCACGCACATTAACTGATGCTGCATTCCGATGTGGAAGTCGCTCGTCAGGCCGTGACAACACTCCGTACACTGGGCCTGATTCAGACTTAAGAAGGTGCTTAAAATAAGAGAGGAACGTCACTCCTGGGCTAAACCATGGTGATTGCAGGGGGAGTCAAGTTAATTGTATTCTTTGTATGCAGGGATATATCTTTGAATTGCTTACTGCACACAGATACTGACCAGCGTTACTATCACACTGTTATTTAGACTTGGGCTGGGAAACATCATCTCTCAACTCTAATACTGCTTGCAACAGATGAAATATAACTCCCCTGCAATCACCATGGTTTATGCCAGGAGTCATTTTCCTCTCTTATTTTAAGCACCTTCTTAAGTCTGGATAAGGCCCACTGTGAGGATACGCAGGGGGAGGGATTTAAATTGTACAGTATGGGCGGGGGATAGGCACTTCCATATGTGAGGGGGAGAATGTCAAAGGAGTAAATTAGCATCTTGCGTGAAGACTTTAGCAACTCTGGGCCGTATTCACACTGCAGCTTCTCAGGGGCGGTTTTTTAAGACTTAACTTACTATGCATGTGTAGTAGGTGATTTACGCTGTGTACGTACCACTTAGGTACATAGATTGACCATGTGAGGTCTTTAAAGACCACACGTAGTTGGTTAGGAAGAAAGAGGTGTACCAGGGCAGCCTCGGGGAAAGTGGGTGGGGGTTGGTATTGTAACGAGCCCAGGAGGGCGCGGCGAGGCATCATTTTATTCTTAAGAAGGAAAATACGCACGGGAAGTTAGGGAAGCCCTGGGGCACTCTTATGTGCTCTATGTTCGTAAAATAAGGGGGAGGTGGCAATAGAGGGAGCTTCAGGTTAGGTGCAGATATGCATGATCTTCTTCAAGCTTAAAGCTTTCGGATCTGTCAATCAGGCCCTCTGTGTGCAGTCTGGATCAAGCTCCTAGTTCTGGATCCACTTTTCTGTTGCCAACACACACACACACTAGACATACACACTCCACACCGATAAGACCTGCTCCGGGAATCGAACCCATGACCTCAGTGCTGTGAGGCACAAAAGCATCAGATGACGCATCAATTCAATAAATCACCTTCTTCTTACACATCCATTATCTGCAGAGCTCGGTCTGTCCTGACAGAGGGGACCCTTACTCACCAGAGCATCATGATTAGAATTATTAGTATTGATTAGCATTCACCAGATAGTGTGCAGTTTATTCTGGAAATACCATGTGCCAACCCTGAGGCAGCGTTTCCATTTTCTTGGAACTGTCACCTTCTGTTCTGTGAAACCACTCTATTTTATTACAATATGTTGGAGACAATTGGTCAAAATGACTTACTTGTAATTTAAGACAGGATTCAGTATCCTATTTTCTTTCATTATATGAAAGCTTGGCGACCTCGTCCGGTGTATGCCACTACTGCCCTCTAGTGGGAATGTGAAGTTGTGCCATAATAGTTTGTACAACATGCACCATAATTTCCGTATGGGTTAGTATTCACTAAATTCTGAAATTAGTTCAGTTCTCCCGGTATCCCAGGAGAGCAGGCAAATCTCCCGCAAGTCCCGGCAGTCTGTCTGTCATTACAGCAATTCTTAGGGCCAGATTTATTAAGCTGCGTGAAAGGAAAAGCAGAGATGTTGCTCATAGCAACCAATCAGATTCTAGCTCTCACTTTCCTATTACATACTAGAAATTGTCAGCTACAATCTGATTGGCTGCTATGGGCAACATCTCCACTTTTCTTTCCTGCAGCTTAGTAAATCTGGTTACCAGGGATGGGAGGGACTTGATGACGTGATTTCCGGAACACTATGAATTGCAGCAGCGATTAACAGGGACGGGGCCTAATGACACAATTTGCATAAATCATGTTATTAAACTCCGCCCCTAACCTGCATCTATTTTTTTTCTCTGAGATCTCCCAGAGGGAAGATATAGAAAGTTAGGCCACCCTGATCTAGTCATGTGATCAGATTGCTAACCAATCACACCTGTTGGCAATTATGCCACACAGAGACTGGCTTCACTATCATGGGTGCCTTGGATTCCCCACACCCAATAATAATAATCAGTAGATCTGATTGGCTGGAAATGTGATCACATGACTAGATAGATGGGGGCCACAGTGCAGGTTCCTTCCTATCAATCACTGTTTTTATTCTCAGCTTTTTCCTTTCTCTACCTTTTATGTAACAATTTAAGTCCAAATTCAATTTGCAGCCAGCACATCTCACGGGCTCCACCTGAATGTAATTGTGTGTCTGGCTGCAGGCTACTGTCTCACCTCATCACCATAAAAGCCTCTTTTAGCTAATTAAATTGCGCATTGAATTGCAGAATGTCTTACAGCGAGGCAGCATCCAAACTTCACACCTCCCAAAACTGATTATCTCAGACGTTCATGATCCTTATTAAAGTAGTAGCGTGCTGATGAGAGACGGGCACAGGGAGTCCTGCCAGGCGGCAGCATAGTAATTCTCCCGTGTAAGTGTAGATGGATAGATAACTGGCATCAGGATAGTTGGAGAAATGGAGGGGCAGGGAGTGTATATCTATGATAACTATAGTAGTAATGGTGAAAGATGGATGCCCAGCACTGCCCCTTGAATGTCAGCAAGGGACAAAATGACAGGTGGTACAAGGGGGGCGGTTACTACAGGGTCCAGAGAAGAGGGGGGTCTGTGGTAGCTGTTCCCCCTGCACTGTATGTTAGCTGTCAAAGGCTGACAGCTTAAAACAGTGCTCGGTGCTCCATGTATGTATGTATATATAGCGCTGTAGCACTCAGAACTCATATATGGAGCGCTGAGTGCACTTATAAGCTGTCAGCCTCTGACAGCTTCTGTCAAGCAGCAGTACCGCCCCCAGTGCCACCTGGCTCCACCTAGCCCCGCCCATGCAGACTCCTGCCCCGCCTCCTTGCTCTCTATAGGATGATGCTGGGGAGTAGTAGCGGTAGGGGGTTGACCAGAGATAGTAACATTCCTCTCAAGTGCCCCTAATTTGGCGGGACCTCTCTGATTCATAGCCTGCAAAAGGGGTGGGTCTTATGGGAAAGTGGGTGGGATAATATGTTAATTTCTGGACAGAGTTTGGGTGGAAATGGGTGGAGTTTGGTCATAACTGGCCTTGTTTCTGGATTATAAATGTCGGTAACTATGTCAATGTCGCAATAATCCATTATTTCTATTTATGTTTATTGTAATGTTGTGTTTTATGTATATTATGTTATTGTTAATGGTATTATCTTTTCCTCTCTTTCTTCTCTCCATATTTTGCCATGGATTCGATGTGTGGCACAGGCTCAGGTAAGGTTTTATCAAATAAAAAGTGTGTTGGATTGATCACATTATTGATTGTATACTATTGCTTAATGGCAATCACCATCCACACCAATGGACTACTGGATGATCTCAGATAATCCTCACGCAAACGTATAACACATTCCTCTGTACTTCAGTCTCGTTTAGTAATAGCTAGAGATGTTTCTGGAGGAATTAGTTCATCTTTCATTGAAAGAGGGATAAGAAATCGGAATTAATTGGATGAGCTGAATTGTAGTTTAAAGCTAAGGTCGCTTTACTTAAGCATCTATAACGGAAAATTGGAGATTATAGGCTGTCTATAGGCATAAATACGCTACGCACATGAGCGTAGGTCTGGATCAGGCCCATTGCCTCCCCCCACTCTCCCCGGCTAATCTAAATACCTCCCCCTCCCACTTTTTCCCAAATCCCCCTTCCCCCGAGGCGGCATTACGCTGCCTCTTTTTACCTAAAGTACCGAAGTGGTATGTAGATTGCGTAAAGGAACTACTCGGAGGCAATCTGCATGCCTAACTGGTACATAGATTGCGTAGATGACCTACTATGCATGTAGTAAGCAGAAGCTTAGGTGTAAATATGGCCTTATATCTATTGCAGCCAATCAAGTTTTAGCTAACATTCATCTTGAATGCGCTAGATAAAGGATAATAAGAATTATTTGGCCTATATCGCCACCATTATAGAATTCCAGGGTTCTGGAGAAAGCAATTCGAGTGCAGTCCATACAGATATCATTGCCAGGGGGGGGAGTTGAAATATTCTTCTATCACTTCTTTTATCCACAATGAAATACGGACGCGTATACTGCGCAATTCAGGAGAGCCAGGCGTCACTGATGTGTCTGTGTACCAGACTTTATGCTAGAGCTATGTTCTATGCTAACAAGGCAAGAGAAAATGGAGATGTGGCCAATAGCAACCAATAAGATTCTAGCTAACATTATGTAGAATGTGTGGTTTCAATTAAAGCCATAACCTGATTGGTTACCATGAGCTACATCCCAACTTTCTTTATTCTCATTAGAAACTCTATAAATCTACCCCCGGGTACTTCATTCTCCTTGTAAGCGCTGTGTCCAAATAAATATTGAGATGGAACCATGTGCCCTCGAGGCTTAATTATACATTTGACCTGTTACCTCCAGCCACTGATACAAGCTGGACCATTGTGCTTTACATTCCGTACACAGCAGACATTAGCCATATTTGTCCCTCTGGAGTCGCTGATGTAGTAACAGGAAAGATACAATCAGCACATGGACAAACCATTGCAGACCCTTCAACATGACCCATTCCATTAGGTAAGATATACTCCGCTCCTGAGCTTCCAACTGTCACTCACCTGGTGAACTGATATTTAAAAAACGAATTCTCTCTCCAACAAAGGAGGTTACCATGGTGACTGACAGTTGGAAACTGAGGAGCAGAGTATTTTTGTGCCTAATGGAATGGGTCATGTTGGAGGGTATGCTATTGTGAGGGGACACATTCATTTGTTATGTCACCTCTATGTTGTTCCTTTCTCTAAGTCAGACGCTATGTCTGCTCCCTGTTCTTATTTAAAGATCTCCATATTTCTGGTTATATAATCTATCTACCCGGAGCATTATATCGACAACATTATCTCCACATGGAACACTTAAGAAGCCCTGGAGCGGATCATAATATCTGTCCACACAGCCGCGCCTAAGTCCTTTCGTACAGGATGCGCTTCACATGCATGCCATCCTAAAGTCCATGGGCTAGAGTTACTAAGCTGCGGGAAAGGAAAAGATGTTACTCATAACAACCAATCAGATTCTAGCTCTCACTTTCCTATAACATACTAGAAAATGTCAGCTAGAATCTGATTGGTCGCTATTGGCAACATCTCCAGTGTTCCATTCCCGCAGCTTAGTAAATCTGGCCCCATGTGTGCGCAGTTAGCACATTGCCCTCTCCCGCACGCCACTAACGAGGTCTGAAGGTCGGGACATTAAATGTTACACATCTGCCCCATATAAAATGGATTCCATAGGCAAATGCTGGGGAGGAAATAGGATAAAAACAATAAAGAAAAACAAAACATAGCAGCCAATCAGATGTAACATAGCAACCAATCAGATGTAACATAGCAACCAATCAGATGATACAAAGCAACCACTCAGATGCTACATAACTAGACACAAACACACATACACGCACAGGCCCGGTGCTACCACTAGGTATGTTTAGGCAGCCGCCTAGAGCGCAGGTGTCATGAAGGTGTTCAGGGCCCCAAGCTGCAGAACACACAAACCCTCTAATCTACTTGTGTGTTCAGTAGTCGAGGCTCAGCTGCTCCCCTGCATCGGCGCATACTTGTGCTGCTTAGTCAGTCAGCTGTCAGAGACATGACAGTTGAGCAGGTAAAGAAAGTGCTGCCATATTGGATCTAGGCAGGAGTTGCAGCTCAGTTCATCCCCTGTGGTTTTGAAGAACCCGGAGGGAAGCCATAGATGACAGAAAGGAGGTGGGGCTTAATGACACAATTTATGCAAATCGCATCATTAAGCCCTTCCCCCCTCTCAGACATCCATGTAATCTCTAGTGTTACATGAGATGGAGGGGGGATTGATGACTCTAGGGATTACAGTTGTAGTTGAGAGCTGGTGGGGGCTTGTGGGAGCTTTGTCGGCTGTCCCGGGATACCGGGAGAACTACCCAAATTTTGGGAGTCTCCTGGAGTCCGCAACCCTGCCTTTGATAAAACTGATCTCCTCCCCTGAGTTTGCAAACCTGCCGTCTTGCAAATCTACCCCTAAGTAGAGTTCACAGTGCATTGTGCATGACGGATTTTGGCTAATCACCAGGCATGTCCTCCAGACCCTTCAGCCCTGACCCAGTATCACTGACATAGCGCACTTCACCTCTACTACCTTGGGAACATTTTATAATAAATTGCAGCAACAGCATTTAATCACAGTAATACCAAAAGCCCGGTAATCTTAAATAGGTGTCTTATTCTTAATTGATTGCTACGGCCTGCGGCCCATTTAATCTCTTGCTCCATCGTAAGAAGCACTTTGGCTCTGTGTTGTAAAGCACATTTTGCCTTCTGACCTTATAAACTGTTACTGCGGATTACAATTGCTTCTGCAGATCCTGTTACACCATCAGATAATAACAGGCAGCAAAATGCTTTAACCTGCAAACCTCCTAAGCACAGAGACTTACATGAGAGCCTAAGGGGATGGAATGTAATCAGGTGATTGCCACCGCACATTCCTTGCACTTATTGATGTGTGCATAAATAAATCAGGTGCCATCTTGCTGGAGTGCTTCGTAATGACGTGTGCATTATTGTGTGTTGTGTAACGTGTCCTGCAGGTGTATGAAGTGGTTCCCTGTCACAGTGATTGCAATCAGTACGTGTGGATCACAGAGCCTTGGAGCATCTGTAAAGTCACCAATGTGGATCTTAAACAGAACTGCGGAGAAGGGGTCCAGACTAAGAAAGTGCGGTGAGTGCGTGGAAACGACGGCTTCAGATAATGACAGAGCACAAGATCCAGAGTGTGAAAATAAGAGGAAAACTGGTGGAAAGTTACACCTGGGCAAAACTGTGTTGAATTGCAGGGAGAGTCAAATGAATGTTATTCTTTGCATGCAGGGAGAATTCTTTGGTTTTCCTTCTTGCACAAAGATACTGACCAGCATTACTATTATATTATTATTATTATTACACAGATACTGACCAGCATTACTATTATATTATTATTATTATATTACACAGATACTGACCAGCGTTACTATCACACTGTTATTTTTCCCCTCTCATCTCTAATACTATTATATTATTATTATATTATTACACAGATACTGACCAGCGTTACTATCACACTGTTATTTATCACCTCTCATCTCTAATACTATTATATTGTTATTACACAGATACTGACCAGCGTTACTATTACACTGTTATTTATCACCTCTCATCTCTAATACTATTATATTATTAGACAGATGCTGACCACCGTTACTATCACACTGTTATTTATCACCTCTCATCTCTAAATGAGCCCAGTCCAGGAGAAGGTCATTCTCTGTAGCTTCATTGAATATTTGTTGCAAGAACTCTCGAAGATAACTCGTTAGGTCAGAGTGTTTGACAGATTCTGGAATGTTGCATGTACGTATATTATTTCTGCGTGACCTTTTTTCGAGGTCCTCTTGTTTCTCTTTTATATTTTCTATTTCAGTTCGCAGGAGCATCATTTCTTTGTCCATTTGGTTATGTGAACGGCAAAGTTCAACTGTTTTGGACTCAAAACCGTGCGGTTACCTAAGGTGGCAATTTCTGTTTTAATATCGCTAACCCCCTTTTTAAATCTTGTTGGAATGTGGCCTTGATATTATTTGCTAGATTGGTTGTTGCCGCCAAGATAAAAGGGTCTAGTCCTGGGGATGCAGTGGAAGAGGGAGTGGAAATATTTGTACGATCTGTAATGTCTGGAGTTGCCCCAGATTTCTTAAAGTAAATAGGAGTATGTCCCGGAGGTGGTTTTCTCACTGTATTCTTGCTGGCCATTTCTGATAAAAGATTATTCAGAGCTGCCGACTCTCCCGGTATGTCTGGGAGACTTATGAAAGTCAGGCAGTTCTCCCGGTATCCCAGGAGAGCCTGCAAATCTGCCGCAGAGGGCTTTTATAAAAACCACGGCCTCAAGTCTTGCCCCCCTGCCTGGTGTCATCAAGCCCCGCTCCCATCCATATTAAACCTAAAAAGGGTCTTTTTTTAGGGGTGGGACTTAATGACATGATTTGCATAAATAGGGAATGTGAAGGAGAGGACCAATTAACAGAGATCTCTTTACTGGTCATGGCTTGTGACTGGGCTCTCTAACAACCCCCTCCTCTAACTCATTTGTAGACAGGCTGTTTTCCTAGGTCTTCTCCAGTTCTCTTATGGTTTGGGAGCCACCTGCTGGATGATCATGGTACTGCAGCTACAGGAAATGCGTTTATTTTCTAATTCAGTCAATAGTACTTTTCCGCATAGGGCCGTAGGTCACTAAGGATAATACCTAAAATGTCAATAAGAGCTTTTGTATTTATAAATATTTAGTTGGTAGTCTCCAGTGGGGTAGAGATGGAGGGGACAAATACTATACATATATAGTCCTATAATGGTCCTATTAAAATAAATATAAATAATAGTATAAAAATACTTTAAAACCCTTGTTTTTAGATGCATGCAGAACACAGTGGACGGCCCTGCAGACGTTGTTGAAGACTATCTTTGTGAGCCGGAAGAAATGCCTCTCGGGGCAAGAAACTGCAAACTACCATGTCCAGAGGACTGCGTCATGTCAGAGTGGAGTGAGTGGAGCAAGTGTCCTTTGGTAAGTGCCTCACGCCTTATACCTCATGACACCTGCAGCCCTCCAGGTGAATCTACAAATCCCATCATGCTTTGCTAAGTATCAGCTGTCTATGCCTGGCCATCCAACGTGACCCATACCATTAGGTACAAAATACTCTATTACGGAACTCTCAACTGTCAGTTACTATGGTGACCACTTTTTCAAACATCAGGTAATTAATTAAATCCAGGTGAGTGACAGCTGGAAACTCAGAAGCGGAGTATTGTGTACCTAATGGAAGGGGTTATGTTGGAGGGTCTGCTATGCCATAGTTGCCAACGCTCCTTGAATATCCCTGCATTGAGGCATATGAAAGCAACCATTTTCTTGGAGGCCAAGATGTAATGAAAGACTGGCCGTTATCTAAGACAATATGACTTCCATAATGGAGACAGAAATGAAAAATACACTTTGGTCTCCGGTTATCAACTACAGTGTCACCTACTTTTATCTCTCTATAAAGAAGGAGTCAGCTGATCCGATTCACAATCTCCACAATATCACTGAAAGTATTTATTCACTGACAATATAACAACCAATAAATAATGATGCCGGAATTTATACTGAGAAATAGTTTTCCTGGCAGCACTAGACACACCTATGGGTAGAACTATTCACAGGACACACCCCTTTGGTGTTACAGGACACACCCCTTTGGTGGTACAGGACACACCCCTTTGGTGGTACAGGACACACCCCTTTGGTGGTACAGGACACACCCCCTTGGTGCAGCACCTTGATAGTGCACAACCTCTCTGATATTTGCAAAAGCTGGCAGCCATGGTCTATGTTATTGGAGCATGCAGAGAGCTGTAGTTTCACAGCACCAGTAGTGCCATAAGGCTGCCTATGTCAGCCCCAGTGAATGGATAGGCAGAATTCTGAAGGGTGTGGTTTAAGCCAACCCTATACGTCCATAGTGTGTAGATAATGACAACCTTTTAGCTCATTAGTTATCTCATTGCTGATCATACGCTACAGAAGTCATTGTATAATCCATACTTGTGCACCCCTTTGTATCTACCGTCCATATTACGTAACCATAACAATGTGTAACATAACTATAGCATACATTCGAACGGTCCCAATTCCAGCGGGACAGTCCCACGTTTGAGAGACAGTCCCATCCGCTTTACAACTTGTCCCGAAAGATCAGACTCTAGTGACAAAGGGCCAGATCCAGATCTACGTCCGTCTTCCATAGATGGACGTAGATCAATAAACAGTAGCTACTGCGCATGCTTAGTAGCTATTATACGTAATCTGTGTATCGTTTCGATACGTAGATTGCGTATATGCGGTCTAAAAGACCACATATACGTAATCTACGTATCAAAACGATACGCAGATTACGTACAATAGCAACTACGCATGCGCAGTAGCTACTGTTTATTGATCTATGTCCATCTATGGAAGACGGATGTAGTTCTGGATCCGGCCCAAAGGGCCATATCCAGACTTAATAACGCCAGGAAATATAGGCATGCGGCATGCGTAAATCTGGCTGCGGGAACGCACTGCGCATGTGCGCAGCAGATGTTACACATTGTAACTCTGATCGTACATAACTTGTCTGTTAATCCGTACAATAGGGCGTGACGTCCCTACGTAATCTGAAAATACGCATTGTGGGTGGGGGGAGACATGTAAATTGTACAGTAGGGGCGGGGTCAGGCACTTATGTACGACAAGGCGATAGAAACGACCAGAGATGCGCAAGGAAAAGTTAGGGTAGAGTTTAGAAAATATAAGTCAGTTAAGTTACGTGCGTGCGAGGGGAGTGTCCAGGGAAGGGTATTATACTTAGTACTTGCATATATAAAACGACCTTAAGTCTCGATTTGGTTCAAAGCTGTGGGGTTTTTTTACGGGAGCCCTCTAGGACCCAATCTGTTACTGTGAATGGCAGTGACTTAATCTATACGGTCACTGTCATTCTAGAAAATAGGTTTGGTCCTAAAGGGCTCCCATAGAAGCCCTGTATTATCAGTACTGCCGCACCATGTGACTGGGACAGAGAGAAGGAGAGAGTGAGGGAGCGCCGCGGAGGAAGGGAGAAGACATCAAAGGTAAGTAGGAGAATAAATAATAAAAGGGGCAGACATGGAGACTAGACATAATAATAAGGGGCAGACATATGGAATCTGGACAAATAAACAAGGGGGGGAGACATATTGAGGCTGGACATAATAATAAAAATAAGGGTCAGACATGGAGGCTGGACATATAATAAGGGGCAGACATATAGATGGATGATTTAATAAAAAGCACAGGTACTAGGCTCGCACTCTGGGAAGTACACTTTCCCCAGGGGTGTGGGTCCCCGCAAAGAATGGCCCTATTTCCATAGGGCCGTTCTCTGACAGTTTCGAACTGGCTGTGATATCGATTGCTTATGCCTCGTACTTCCCACCATACTATCACTCACGCAGTGTCAAAACTATCGGAACACGGTGCTCCGAAAGGTGAGTGGCTAAACTAACCCCAACACTTCCCCTATTCTAACCCTAACCCATCCCTTCCATTACCTTAACCCTAACCCTTCCTTCCCCGCAGCCTGACCCTAATACTCCCTTCTTCCTAGCATGACCCTAAGACTCCCTTCTCTATAGCCTAACTCTATGACCCCCCCCCCCTCCTCCTGACCCTAACCCTCTTCTTCTATGGTCCTAACCCTAACCCACCTTCCTAAGAGCCTAAACCTAACCCCTCCTAATACTAAAATGCCATCGGACCGGAGACTGCGACCGTTTCCCCAGAAACGCCCACTGTGCGGTACAGGACACCCCCCTTCAACCAGGTGTCAAAATTTTGTCCCTCTTTCCATTTCTCAAATGTTGGGAGGCATGTCATAGTAACATGCACATGGTGAAAGTGATTTTTCTCTTCAGGGACTGTATTAGTTGTGTTCATTATCAGTGGCGTAAATACCAAGGAGAAGGGAGCCCGATCCAGCGGCCCTCCCTGCTCCCACATAGAATGTACGTGGCTGGCAGGCTCATTATAGACAGCGCTCAGGATCCGTACATGCAAAGTTCTGAAGTTCCATATGTATGAGGATAGCGCACGCTCACAGGCGGCACTCCACTCTCATGTACGGAACTTAAGGGACTTTTTGTGGTCAGAACCCTTCTAGAACTTTTCCGTGTGTAACGCTGTGCATACCAAATGCCCATACAGTACAATTTAAATACCCCACCTGCCCAAAATGCTTATCTGTGAGTGCCACCCCCCTGCATATAGAACGCTGAACGTACAAAACACAGGAACCATACGTTTTCCGTTCCGATGCGTGACCGCAATTGTGCGTATGTACAGTACGGTTTCAGAGGCGATTTCCGCATGCCGAGTATGGGAATCAGCTGACATGACAGGGCAGCACGGTGTCTCAGTGAGTTGCTCTTGTGTCTCACAGTGCTGATGTCATGAGTTCGATTCCCATCAAACTTATTTAAGTCTCGCACACTGCCCACCATACTATCACTCACACAGTGGCCACCATACTGTCACTCACACACTGCCCACCATACTATCACTCACACACTGCCCACAATTCCATCACTCACACACTGCCCATACTATCACTCACATATTGCCCATACTATCACTCACACACTGCCCTTCATACTATCACTCACACATTGCCCACCATACTATTACTCACACACTGCCCACTATACTATCACTCACACTGTGACCATACTATCACTCACACTGCCCACAATACTATTACTCACACGCTATCCATACTATTACTCACACACTGTCCGTTCTATCACTCACTTTGCCCTGTCTGTTCTATCTTACCTCTTGATTACTTCCTTTCGTCTTCAATCTTCTTTCCTCTGTCTCGTTCCTGTGTTCTTTGCTCCTCTTCTTTCTTCTTGTACTCTCTTCTTGTGTTTCACTTGGTGCCTGTGATGTTGTCTCGCCCAGCACTCCATTGCTAAGGAACCAGAGCACTGTTTAAAGAGCACAGAGCTCTGGTTCTGCTGTTTAAAAGGTGGGGACTTAAGTCCCTGTTCTGGTTGACCAGTCACGACTGGAAAGAGGCGGCCCTAAATCTCCTGATGGCGGGGTGGCCTGGGGGGCACATGCCACCCTGGTCCAGCCGCCCTCTGATTGCTGCCTTTGTCTACCCCTGGCCTTGGATGGCACAGCGGCGCAGAACCCCCCTTGCGCCGACACCCCTGGCCATCCTGATCCTGATCAAAGGGTAGATATGCCCCTGGGCTGAGGACCGGCACTTCAGGCAGTGATTTGCATGAAATCACATCAAGCCCAGCTCACACTGCCATCTCTTTCTCCCTTTCTCTCCCGGAAGGAAAAAAAGAAAAAGTTGGCAACTATAATGTAACAATGTACTTGGGGCTAGATAGCAGACAAACCTGAGGCTTATACAGGACATTTAATTAATTAGAGATAATACGTAGTGCTTATCCTCTTCTGGTACTGGGTAACCTCAGAATAGACTGACAATAAAGAACAATGGAAATAGAGCTACATTAAATATGATAATTAAGTTGCAAACTTGGCAAAATCCCGTGATCCCAGGGGAACTTCATTAATATGCAAATGAAGATGCAGCGAGTTAATGACACATTTAGTATTTTAATTCTCCGCTTGAGTATAAGATTGTTGTTTGCTTAATTTGCCCATCTAGTGATACTGTATTTATTTGCAGGCAGTGAAATGTTGACTTAATATGAGGATATTAGATTGTATTTCATTGTATTTCTGGTTTTTAGCCCTGTGACGGTGCTGGATTTCGTGAACGATCAGCAACGCCCATACGACAGGTGGAGGAAGGGAAAAACTGCAACATTGCCACTGAAACAGAGCCATGTATCCTGAACAAGAACTGTTACCACTATGAATACAATGTGACAGGTACGTAGACGACCAGCAGGCCGGCTTCTATTCATTGTATGCACAAGTGGCGTTCTCTCACCTGAATATGTCTCTTTCTTACTCCGCATTCAATCCCTTGATGACTCAATTCATTTCACTTTCAAAATATCTTCAGGACACATTAGAAATATCTTCATACTGGTCATCTCTTGACTGGATTATTGCAAATTCCCCCTTACTGATCTTTCCATCTCTCACGTCATAAACTCCAATTCATCCTCAACACCACTACTTGTCTCATATTTTTCTATGCAGGGAGATGTTTATGTCTATGTCTATGTCACACTCTGCATTGACTCCCTATTCTTCCCTTACAGAGGTCATTTCAAAGTTCTCAATTAGGACTTCTCATCCTCATCTAAAGCCCTCACTCAATCTTGTCATCCCTAAGTCTCTAATCCCCTGTACTTCCACCTTCCCTCTCATCACCTGTGCTCTACCAAAGACCGCCATCCTTGTTTCCAAATTTTCTCCTGTGCTGCGTTCAGCTACTGGAACTCCTCTCTCCCTAAGATTTCCCCAGAGAGGATCTCATGAACTATTTCTTCACTAAAGATTAACATCTCTCCTCCGAAACTACCCCAACTCCTTCCCACCCCAGTGACTTATCCCTGTGTCCTTACACTTACTTGTCTTTCTCTTTAGTTCATAAGCTCTTTGACCACTAATCTGGCATTGGTTGCCCCGCCCACAGTACAAATGAACTATTTAAGGTCTTCTCCCCAGCTCTATCTAACTAATTAGACCCAGGTCTTCTACCTTTGTGAAAGAGAGTGTGTGGAGTATTAACAAGCAACATTATTTCTTTATTTGACCAAAACTATTATGTTTACAATTTGGTTTCCTGTGAAAAAAATGTACACTGATTTTCTTGAATTTATTCTTTTTCTGTCTTTGTCCAAATCTCATCCTGGTAAAATGATTAGTCCAAGATTAATTCTATAGAAAAGAAGAATATTAAAAGAGTAGAAGAGTTATAACAAAATACAGATCCTAAACTTTCTTTGCTTTCAAATTCTGGGACAAAAATCAATATGCGTCCTTGTCACAAAAGACCAAAATTTCACCCGACTTCTACAGGCTGCTTGCTGAAGACGTGTGATGTTTCGCAACGGAACTGCTATCGTACGGAACTCAGTTAGTTCTGTATCATAGGAGTTCCGTGTGTAGATGGGAGATGAAGCGTTACAAAAATTCCAGAACTGCACATGTGAGAGAGGAGTGAGAAGTTTACTCACCTCTCGCATACAGACTTACTAACTTTCATGCATATAGAAAGCGCTCAGAGGTCTAGATCAGGTACTGATTCCAAGGATGTGCTTCCTTCTACATTATTGATTTAGATTATATTGAAATATATTGGTATAAATATACAAATAAATTGGCTTTATATTTCCAGATTGGAGCACGTGTCAGCTTAGTGAAAAGGCTGTCTGTGGCAACGGCATTAAGACCAGGATGCTGGACTGTGTGCGCAGCGATGCAAAGTCAGTAGCTTTGAAGGACTGTGAAGAGGTAAGGAGATATTTAAGCAGCACTAGTGGAACATTGAGCAGTGACACATGAGCGCCCAGGAAATGCATATTACAGGGCTGATCCAGAGTCTTTCTCCAGCGGAAGCACAGTCAAGCACTGTTTTTTTTTTATACAGTGGCAACTCTGGAGAGGTCGTCATTAAATTTTACACGCCTGTGAAACTGCATGTTTCACAAGCATGCAAATTTTTAGGACAACCTCTCCAGAATTGCCACAGTATAAAAAAAATACTTTGATACATGCAAACTTGTATAGACTGCAGCATTACGTCTCTCAATCTATTTGCTTATATACATCCATTTGCATAATGGATGTATATAGGCAGATAAACTGAGAGGCGTGATGCAGCCTATACAAGTTTGCATGTTTCAAGGTATTTTTTTTTATATATATTTAATTCATTTGAATTGGTAACATTTTTATTTTAAATAAAGAAT
>WWET01000640.1:120066-131143 GCA_011038615.1 Limnodynastes dumerilii | reverse complement strand
TCACACACACACAGTGCACCTCATAATATATCTCTCCTACACACACAGTGCACCCCATAATATATCTCTCTTACACACACAGTGCACCCCATAATATATCTCTCTCACACACAAACAGTGCACCTCATAATATATATCTCTCACACACACAGTAATTCCCATAATATATATCTCTCACACACACAGTGCACCTCATAATATATCTCTCTTACACACACAGTGCATCTCATAATATATCTCTCTTACACACACAGTGCACCCCATAATATATCTCTCTTACACACACACACAGTGCTCCCCATAATATATCTCTCACACACACACACACAGTGCACACCATAACATATCTCTCTCACACGCACAGTGCTCCCCATAATATATCTTTCTCATACACACAGTGCTCCCCATAATATATCTCTCTCTCACACACACACACACACAGTGCTCCCCATAAAATATCTCTCACACACACACACAGTGTTCCCCATAAAATATCTCTCACACACACACACACAGAGCTCCCCATAAAATATTTCTCACACACACACACAGTGCGCACCATAAACATACACGCAATACACCCCATACACAAACACATACACACACGCATGCACACATTACACCCCATCTACATACACACATACACAGTGCATCACATATACACACACACACGGTACACTGAAAAAGGGGGTGTGGCTTAACTCACCAATGGGGTGTGGCTTTTCTCCGCTCTCATTTTCATATTTGATAAGGTGTCAAATATCATATGGTGCACGCTGTAATATATCACGCCATAATTACCAGCACTTGGGAAACTACTCCCATCACACAGAGTTCCCATCACAGGACCAAACCTTATCATTTTAGACCAATGCCCACTTGAAATAGCGAAGGTTTGGAAGTCTGACTCGCTTGCCCAGCTGAATCCCTGCCTCTACTCTGGATCGATCGGTTTTCCGCTTCTGTGACCACTCCATGCGCCAATCACAAAAGCAGATATTTGCCTAGCTCATTGTTGGGTAAACATCCACTTCTGAAGCCGGACCTATAGTTGTGTGATGTGAAAATTGTTTTTATTTATTTATTGATTATGTGGATGATAAATGTTTTTGTTAAGGAATTGCAGGATGTGATGTTTGTGGATGCCTTTCATTATGCTGGGTATATTGCTTTTATTAATGAGGGGAAAGCCAAGTTTATCATAAAAGTTGAAAGATTTTATAAGAACTGCACACAGGGACTTCATCCCAAACTGTAAAGAGACACCACACAGTCTAAAAATCCACCATCCAGCCATTGTATAAGTTGTAAATAAATTGTGTTTTTGTTACTTATAAGTTGTGTTCCTTTAAGCAGATTAATATGTTCTCTTGGGCTCAAAAGCTACTGCACTATAAACCCAACATCTCTTACTAATCAAAAGCTATTAGGCTATGAGGAATTTCTGTGATAACAATTTCAATATATAGAAAATACTTTAGGGTCAGAATACCCCAAAAACACAAACTGTAAGAACAGAAAGCACTCCAAGTAAAAACAAAAATGATAATGGACTGGATTCACACATAAGTAAGTGTGGAATCCACGTGCGTGTTTTTACAATTTTTATAAATGCGCATGCCCAGAACCCAAACATACGCACGTGAAACATAGCTGACTGGTTCTCACACACGGACGTCTGCCTTATGACGAATGCACGCATCGATACGAGACGAATCCCGCATGCGTGGCTAGAGGGGCAAGACGCTTCATGCAAATGAGCTCCACACGGGCTACTAATGTACAGTATGGGCCAATGCAGTTACGAGAGACTCACAAGCAGGAGTGCCTTGCATAGCAAAACATACGCACGGGAAAAGTTAAGGTAGTCCTCGACCACCGGTAAGTTGCTGAATCCTGTCCATATGAAAGTCCATGCGTCCATACACACTGCACACAGCCATCAGCTGCTGCGTAATTTTAATCAATGCACAGGTGCATCTAATTAACACACATAAGGCTCACCTACTTAAAGCTATGTTTTATGCTATTATATAAAAGACTTATAACAGTGTCAAGGTAGCCTTTTGTTTCACTTATTTATGTTTAGTTCAATCTAGGAAAAATTTTACATTTTTTTAAATGTTATTTTTAACGTTACACTTACTTAAACCAGTATACCTAATGTCTGTGTGCTGAGTTATGCTAAATAAAATTTTAATTTAAAAAAAATATGTCCACAAATTCACGCACGTTTCAAGGGCCATATCCCAGGTACTTTCCTATTTATACACAGGGCATACTCACACACGGAAAAACACGAAACACGTGTGTGGGAGGGGTTAGCTGCAGCCGCTATCCTTGCATTGCACTTGTGTATATTTGCGATGCGTATTTTTAGCCAAGAACGCAATTTTTATCCTAAGTGTGAATCACGGCCAATGTATTTATTAAATAAAAACAGATAAAATTCACAGCATGATCTAAATAATAATAATAGACTCCACCTGTACTCACACGTAACAGTTGTTGATCTGGCACCTGTAAGCTGTACTACACAGGGAAAAAGGAAAAGTTCTTCCAAGATGTATTTAATTATTGTGGCAAAGCTTATATCATAGACGTATCTATAATGGGTGCAGGGTGCTCAGTGCACACGGGCCCCTCAGAACAGGGGGGCCCAGTGGCATTCATCCTGCACCCAAGTCTCTGCATATCAGGGTTGGCAGGGGAAGGGGGGCCCATTCAGCATCTATTTCTTCCCTCCAAGATCTGCCGGAGGAAAGAAATAGATGCCGAATGGGCCCTCCTTCCCCTGAGGAGGGACTGCCCCAATTAGCGGGCTGCAAAAGGGGCAGTCCTGTCTCAGGGTAAGGGGAGGGGGGGGCATGTACAAATCCTGCACAAGAGCCCCCTCACTTCTTAAAATGCCCCTGACTTATACAGAAGGTAAAAACTGTAAGTCAAAACCAGTGGTCGAAGTGGACATTTAGAAGTGGCGGCATGAAAATATAGAAATAGTGTAGATTTATACCCCTCACTTCCAGCCCTGGTCAAAACTTTATCTGTGATGGCTTTTGAAGTATCCAATTCGTAATATAAAGATTCTATTGCACTGGAACATATATATTCAAAAACTCTACAGATAGAAATGGTTACTATCAGAAAGGATTAATGGTAACTTTACTTCTCTGCCTCAATGAGCCGTCTTGCAACCAATAGTCTCAATGCTGTCAATAATGGAAATTAAATGTTAATGATAAAATAGATGATTTGTAACAGTAGCAGCACTGAAGGATAAACAACTTAACAATGTTGCAAGCAGTGTACAATAATTACAGAGCCTCTCCCACGTTCTCCAGTGTAACTAGAGATCAAGGGCCAGATTTACTAAGCTGCGGGTTTGGAAAAGTGGAGATGTTGCCCATAGCAACCAATCAGATTCTAGCTCTCACTTTCAAATTACATACTAGAGAATGTCAGCTAGAATCTGATTGGTTGCTATGGGCAACATCTCCACTTTTCCAAACCTGCAGCTTAGTAAATCTGGCAATTTTCTAAGATGGTGAGCGGTCAGTTCCTACCGTTCTCCCGCATCAGTCCGTTAATTAGGCTAATTGCTGGTATGATAGCCAAGTGCTTGTAATAACACATGGAGTGACAGGTATTAAAATCCCTTATACCTTGCAACGTAGGCTCTTCAATTCGGCTGCCTGTGGAACTGGCAGCCGGATATTATAACAGCTCTGACAATTCTCTGGTAAATCTCTGTGTTGGAAAGGATAGCATATATTGAGATAGGACTCTTAGGCTTCTTCCTGAAGTCCACTATAGCAGCATTGGTCCCAGTGCAATTTCTTCAATGCAATACACACACTGTTGTAAACACTTGTTGTAAAGGTTATTACCTCCACCTTTACTTTATTACTGTGACACCTATAGAACTGCTGTTTCTTTTGGAATCTTATTTTGATTTTATGGATGGAGGATATAGACACTATATACTGCACATTGCACTTTCAAAGAAATAGCACTGGGTCTTAAGTCACAACATCCCTGACAGTGCCCTGGTCAAGCTTTCAGTGTCACAATTGACAAATGTCCAGCCTGATGGGAATATTGGACCCCTAGCGAGGGACCTCTCCTCATCCAAGACCCTTGAAGACTCTCCTTTTATTCCCCGTGTTTCAAAAGTATAAAGACTATTCCTTGAAACGCGTCAGTGTGAGCACAGGTCACCTGACCAATAATTTGCAGATTTCATTTCCCTGATCATATTTCAGCTGACCCGGGTTTCTATGCTGATTCTCTTCGTGTAATAGAGGGAAAAAAACCTTAACTGTTTAAACCGTTTAACTGTTTAGATAGAAAAGGAAAATTAACCAATTTCCTAATATTCAAAGGATCAAATAAACCATAGATTGCAATGTTTACAACCGTTTATAAAACATGCTTTATTTTATCCTTTGACTATTATAATAAATATTTGTCTGTATTAGGAACATGGTCCATATTTGTTTCATTTATCTAAGTGCTCTGAAAGCTTTATCTCTTTTGGATTTAGATTTTTGGGTATAACAGTATTAATGCCCTTCTTCTATAGCAGCTATGCAGTAGATGTGAAGATTAGTAGTGTATAATAATACAGTTTTATAGCTTAAGGCACCTGGTATTTGGACAAATTTGTGTCCAAAAAAAACCTTTTTTTCCTTATAAAATATTCTGCATTCCATTTGCCCTGTATTTGAGCCTCTCTTCTCATCTGAATTAATGCCTTGTGGTTGAGGCTTGTAGGATTATGTTTATTTTAAATTACCTATTACTGTTCCTGGACAATTCATAATAAAAAAAAGAGACCTTTTATGGACTTTATAAATTGTATAAGATTACCTTTTGCTGACACATTTACTATTGTGATTTTGTTACATACCATATTCCAATTCTTATTCCTGACTGTACAATGATTGAGATGATTGGTCTATTAAAGTGTGTACCCAGCTTTTGATTGGTCCAGCCACTGGAATTCATCAATCACAATCTGTACCCTTTTCTTAGTCAAACAAAAGGTATTCAGGGGAATATAAATATGTAGTGTTATGCATTCTGAAAAGTGGACACTAGAGGGTAGCAGTGTTCCACCACACATTTTCCAGCAACTTATATGTAAAGTGTTTATAATGGATTTTCAAACATAGTTTTTACTTGATCCCTTTGAGTTAACTTCAAGTCAGTGGGTAGAAAGGTACCTGCCAGTCAAAAAAGAGTAAAAGTCTAAAAACACTGTATATTTTAAGCAAACTAAAGAAACACTTTAAAAACTATCCTGCTATTGAAAATTGTGTGGTTTTTTTTCTTTTTTGTATTTTTTGTGAACATCTAATGTGTCCACCAATGGTGAATATACCTGGAAATAAAACATAAAAAAAAGCCCATTCAGCAAACTTTTATCTCTATTTGTAGAAATACATTACAGTATTGCAACATGTTTTGTAACTTTTACATTACTGTGTTATATTGATCAAATCCAATATATATATCAATATGTCGGTAGTATATGTGTGGAATAAAGAAAATAAACATTATTTGCACCTCTCACACTGCAACACAGTTGTCTGGGTGCAGATTTGAGCTTTTTTAGTGGTTCTCCTAAAGGTTCAGAGGAAATGTGCGGAAAATATTGCTTTACTGAAAGGGTAGTTGATAAGTGGAATAGCCTCCCATCTGAGGGGGTAGAGGTAACACAGAAGAACAGTGTAAACAAACTTGGGATAAATAACAGTGTGATAGTAACGCTGGTCAGTATCTGTGTAATAATATAATAATATAATAGTATTAGAGATGAGAGTTGATAAATAACCACACGTAAGTATTTACGTGACACATGCGTGAATGGCTCAGGCGTTCACCATTACGCTACGTTACGGAGCGTATTTTCTATGGTGCGCATGCGCAGTACTTACCAAAAGGCGATTTTACGCCTCCGCCACACGTAAATTCGCTCGCAAGCGTTGTTCTGGATCTGGCCCATGTTTTGTAACTTTTACATTACTGTGTTATATTGATCAAATCCAATATAAATATCAATATGCCGGTAGTATATGTGTAAAATAAAGAAAATAAAAATAATTTGCACCTCTCACACTGCAACACAGTTGTCAGTGCAGATTTGAGCTTTTTTAGTGGTTCTCCTAAAGGTTCAGAGGAAATGTGTTGAAAATATTGCTGTTCTAAAAGGGTAGTTGATAAGTGGAATAATCTCCCATCTGAGGGGGTAGAGGTAACACCGTAGAACAGTGTAAACAAACTTGGGATAAATATAAGGATATCTAAACCTTAAACTAAATTGAGGGTAAATAGGGTCTAGGGTCAGTACAGTTTTAAATAAACAACTGGGCAGACTGGATGGGCCATATGGCTCTTATCTGCCGTCACTTTCTATGTTTCCTAACTCTGGATCCATCCAATGATTACAAATTATTAAAATAGAGGAATAATAATACGTTAGTTCTTGAGTTTTCTGAATGAAATGACATAATACTAATTAGTGATATCAGGCCGGATTCAGACAAACTGTCAGGGTTAATGGAAAACTGACAGGGGAAATAGTGGCTGCAATGGAGTTTATTGAAGGATCAGGACTGACAGATAAAGCTGGAATCAAGTACTAGGAATGATGGTAACTGAGATCCACGGATAAACAGGGGTAAATGATAACACCAAGTCCACAGGGAATTAAGATAACAGCAAGTACTGGAGCACTAGGGGAAGCTGGAATGAATGAGACTCCTGTCCTGGAAAGTAGGAAGTTTCTGGAAGATGAGAGGTGCTGGTCTGGTGAGGGTGAGGAAACGTAATGGAGGTGGCGTAGAAGACCGCTGGTAACAGACACTGGGGGTAGCAGGAAGCAGTGGTAGCAGGAGACTAATAGTACCAGAGATGCCAGGGGTAGGGGTAAGGGGTGAGGGTCTACTGCGATAGGGCTGTTCTCTCCCAGCCAGTTCCGAACTCGAAGAGGCAAAGCAATCAATCGCTGCAGCACCGAACAGCCCAAGTTTAAATAACAGTGTGATCGTAACGCTGGTCCTGCAATCAACATGGTTTTTCCCAGGTGTAACCTTCCTTTCTTATGTCTGAATCAGACCCTAAATCATTTAAACTTTTTTTTATTTACCATTTAGCTATCGACTTCCTGCTATTGTGTACAGTGTGTGTGCTGGGTGTGAGGGGGGTTCTAGGTAGTTTGTAAAGTAAGGGTGTGTTTAGGTCAGACCTTACACCCATTCCAGATTTCTGAATCATGTCCATTTTACATGCGGACCAGTCCCTCAACTGTGATTTTTTTCCACTCATATCCATGCATTCATGCATATCAGCTTTTGTCTGCTTTTACGCTCTGTGCTGTGCACGCATTTCGTGCTACACACATTCATATCCATACTGAATTGAATTGGTAACATTAGCTCCATTGTCTGATCTCTACAGGAAGCCGGTAGCTGCTAATTGGAGTAAACTAAATTTTTTATATTTTCTGAAGCCCTATTCAATGCTTGCATGCAATTTCCCACCATGTATAGAAGAATTTTTCCTGTTCTTGGGAAAGGTTTAACTGAGAACATCTGCATTTCTTTCAAATAAAGAAAATAAAAAAGGAATTGTATCACCAGGAAGATTAAATGGACCAAATCGGATCCTAAGAGGACAGCAGTAGAATCATCTGAGCTGACATTCAATGTTACACCCCGTCTGTAAGAATACCCAAGAACTTATCTGTGTGGAGTCTGTATGTTCTCCCCACGTCTGTGTGGGTTTCCTCCGGGTGCTCCGGTTTCCTCCCGCAGTCCAAAAAAATAATAAATTGGTGGCTGCTGACACAATTAACCGTACTGTGTGTCTGGTAGTGAATCTGCAGTGTGGCTCCAGGGAAAAGGGAAGTTGAATAGCAAAATGGTTGTAAATAGGGTAGATGAAGTTTAAGAAGTAGATTAAGGGATTTGGTAAACTTGTCTGAAGAGGTGAGTTTTAAGGGAGCGCTTGAATGTTTGGAGTAGAAGATAGTCTTAAAGGGTGATGGAGGTTATTACAGAGGGTGCAGCATGGGAGAAGTCTTGCAACCAGGAATTAGAGCATATTTTTTTAGTGTGGAAGATAGTTGCAAATCCTGTGAAGATCTGAGAGAGCGAACTGGGATATATCTTGACATGAGTGAGGATTTGCATGTGGGTGATGTCTTATTGATGCTTTGTAGGTTAGCAAAAGGATTTTGTAGTTGATTCTGTAAAATACAGGCAGCCAATATAGAGACTGACAGAGTGGAGCATTTTGATTGGAAAATCAGTCTAGCTGCTGCATGTAGTATAGACTGTAGGGAGGTAATTTTATAATGTCCAATAATGAGAGCATTGCAATAATCAATGCAGGAGATGATGCATGCATGGTGTGAGATATANNNCTTATATATATATATATATATACCGGTATATATATGGATTGTATATGAGGAACAAAGGACAGTTCAAAGTCAAGGATAACAGCTAAACATTGAGCTTGACAAGTAGGGATTGTTTCAGGGTATAGAGAAGTAGAGAGACTGGGTGGGTAATATCTATTGGCAGGTGGAAATATTATCTTTGTATTTGAAAGATTGAGATTGAGATGTTGGGAAGATATCCAAGATGAAACGACAGAAATACAGTCATTACAGGAACACTGTAACATGACACACCGTCATTTGTTTTGACAAGCTTCTATTCCCAAAATAAAAATCAGAGCTCAATATTTCTAGGCCAATCAAGCTCAATATTATCTCAAAAAGAAAAATGCCCCAGCGCACTGCTATTACCAGTAGCTCACCCACCATTTTATCTGTAAAATAAAATGCTGAAATATTAATTACCCACATTTGCAGATATATGATAAACCACCAGTCATGGCTTTAGATGATTAAAATCTAAACAATGAGAGAGTCAATGGTGGGTCATATACAAGGGTAGATGGGCCACAGCACTTACAGGGCATTTTCCTGGAAGGCCGGTGACCTTTGGAAGCCACCCAGCAAGCCTTATTTTTTTTAAAAAGAACTATGATGTTATCAGTATGTGGTGGAGGTCATTAAGATGCTGACATTATAGAATGGAGGTCACTAGGATGCTGTCTGTTTTGCATGGTGATCACTAGGATGCTTCTGTATTGGATGGTGATCACTAGGATGCTGTCTGTATTGAATTCTGATCACTAGGATGCTGTCTGTATTGGATAGTGATCACTAGGATGCTGTCTGTATTGAATGGTGATCATTAGGATGCTGTCTGTATTGGATAGTGATCACAAGGATGCTGTCTGTTTTGGATGGTGATCACTAGGATGCTGTCTGTATTGGATGGTGATCACTAGGATGCTGTCTGTATTGGATGGTGATCACTAGGATGCTTCTGTATTGGATGGTGATCACTAGGATACTATCTGTATTGAATGGTGATCACTAGGATGCTGTCTGTATTGGATAGTGATCACTAGGATGCTTTCTTTATTAGATGGTGGTCACTAAGTTGCTCTCTGTATTGTATAGAGGGCACTATGAATTTCTTAATTTGATGTCAAAATACTAATTAATAGATGTTATATTTAATTGTATATTTTTTTTCTTCAACCATAATAGCTTTACATAACCCCACCCAAAGTATATATTTACATTGCTTTATTAAGGTTCTTTACTCTGTACTAATCTCACCCAAATGTGACTGGTGGCAGATTATTATCCAGGGCCACTTTAAATTCCCAATCTGCCCCTTGTCATATATCTTGTGTTTTTAAAATGAGAGATAACTCATCTAGACACCCCCATTATACCACCAAAATATCTTCTGTGGTCCAACACCCCTGACAGCTGCTTACAAACACTTTTACATAATATAGTGGTTGCTCAAATTAGTTTATAGGTTAATAATAATCCATGCAAAATAATACAATGTCATTCAAGCTCTCAAAAAAGACACCAGTTCACAACGATCTCCCTCACTGCGGCTGATTCTGAGATGTGAGTAATCAAATCACAGTTTGTGGTTTAAAGGAAAGCCAGGTGCATGCTTATCTGATGCTGCTTGTGTGCGATATAATGTCCTCGGCACCCTGATTCACACTCAAGAACGTGCCTTAATATATGCAGGCTGTGTGCGTATCTTGGCGATTTTATGCCAATTGCGCATGCCCGATCCAGATACTACACACGGAGACCCATTAGGCACTAATCTCGGACACTGTTTAAAACAGAGAAGTAAACAGAAATAAACAGCGCTACTGTTATTGGCCCAGATCCAGAACAATGCTTGTAAGCGAATTTACACGTGGTGGAGACGTAAAATCGCATTTAAGTAAGTACTGCGCATTCGCACCATAGAAAATACGCTTCGTAACGTAGCATAAATGTGAACGTATGGGCCATTCACGTATGTGTCACGTAAATACTTACGTGTGGGCGTGCCAATTTTACGTTTGGGCAAAATACGTCTGAAATACGCTATGTAGGCGGGGGTTTGTATTTAAAGTGTACAGTATGGGTGTGCTTAGCTGCGTAAATTCGTGTTGCCCATACGTACGTGTGCGGATCACATCGGTTACATTGGCAAAAGTTAAGGTAGGGTTTGGAAAGCAGATCTTGACAAAATATGTACGTTCAAGGGGTGTGCCGAGGGGAGTGTATAGAATATACACACACGGAAATACGCTACGCGAGGAAACGTATTGCAAGCAGAGTTCTGGATCTACCCCATTGTTTGATGGGGCCCCTTACAATATTTTCACCTAGGGCCCAACAAAACCTAGGACCGCCTCTGTTACTAAGTGTGCTGCCTATAGACTAAGAGCCTGATCCAGACCTACACCGATGCGCTGTGCTTAGTAACGCACAGTGTATCGGCGTGCACTCCCCCCGACACTCCCCTCTGTGCGAGCGTATTTTCCCTCGCTTACGCCAACTGAAGGCGTATGCACGCAAACCCCTCCCTCCCTCATTAAACTACCTCCCCCCCGCCCACCTACACTAACATGTGCGTAGTAACGGCGAGGGACGCCCCCTCAGTCGTTACTATGGTGATATTACTTT
>WWET01000640.1:96077-112798 GCA_011038615.1 Limnodynastes dumerilii | reverse complement strand
ATATATATATATATATATATATATATATATGTGTGTGTGTGTGTGCGCTTTATATTGAATATTATATTATTTTTAGCATTAGGCATTTTGCTCAGGTGCCATTTCGTCGGTGCTACTTGTTGGTCCTCTTTTTGGTGGATGTAACTTTTCACCTCTGTGTGTGTGTGCTTTATATTGGTATTCATATTATTTTTAGCATTAGGCATTTTGCTCAGGTGCCATTTCGTCGGTGCTACTTGTTGGTCCTCTTTTTGGTGGATGTAAAGGAACTTTTCACCTTTCGCCCCTCAGAACCTTGCATCTGAAATCTTGCATCTCAAAATTCCCTTTTATCTCTTTAAAGCCGGATCGTCTATGCTTGAAAGACTTAAACTTTTCTTACAGAGCGGCCTCTTTAATCTATTCTAAGACCGTGACTGAAACTTCATTTGTGTCCTTGCATAAACCTAGCTCTCTGTCCTAGTGGGGCGTTGTTGTTACTTGTCCTGGTTTCAAGGAGTATTCTGAAATGTGTACAGATGGTATTTTAGAGAGGAAACAAATATAGATTATTGGCAAAAGAAATGCCACTTTTTAGGGTAGGGGTTGGTAAATGTTTGCAAATGTCATACTTGGACAGATTAGCTTTTAGGAAGTTCAACAGTAAGGGAGCGAATACAAGGATCTGATAGGCAATTGTTATCCTATAAAGAAAGACTCGGGTCAATGGGAAGAAGAAATGACTTGGGCCATAAAAGATACAATTGCTGGTGTATATTTTTATTTAACCATAGAAATATAGTTTAGTTGGCGCAAAAGTTTTGCAAATCACTTAATGGGGTCAGGTGACTGGATTAAAGGGACTATTTTTCTGCTAGGCTTGATAGGGTCCTTAGATTTTAGGTCATTTCCACTAATTGGTTACCCCGAAATCCATGCATGTTGTGGTGAGAGGCCCAGCTCCTCATCTCTCCTTGCTATTCACCTCCCCCTCCCCCCCTCTACAATTCACTTACCGCTCAAAGTATTTTGACCTCATCGTTTAGTAATTTGGTTCTTCCTGACTTATTTTTTTCCCTGAGACACACATTTTCTTACAATGTGACATCAATTAATGCATTCTAAGGAATAGTCTCTGTTTCTAAGCCTGCTTACTTAGCAATACTGGATTTGGTGAATTACAATTTGCAGTGAGATAGAAAAAGATTTCTTTGCTGATTGACTTTGATATTAAGTCTTTCAGCGCAGGATAATAATGTCAACACATCATGTGATTTCTCCATTCTGTACTGAGGTCAGGACTTGTAGAAGACATGACAGGCATTTTTTATAAAATCCAGTGTTTCAGGCTTAAGAAACAGGGAGGCATCAGCAGCTGTTCAGCTGCCAAGCAGGAACCCTAGAGCATGCTGGGATTTGTAGTTCCACAGGAGCAACTGGTTCTTTCAGTTTGCCAAACCCTGTTCCCCATCTGTTCTCCAGCACTGGAGAAGTTGATAGTTTGGTGTCTGCAGTTGCCTCAATGTCTTTGTGGAAAATATGAGATGGCTTTGATTCAGATGAGGGAGTTGTCGTCATGTGATCTGGGCTGAATGGAGCAGTCAGCGGTGATTCACAGGGTTGTGTTCTCTCTGTGTGTGTTGGAAATGTGTCAGGCTGCAGTGCACGGTCCTGCCCTGACTCCTGATTCCAGCCCTGCATCTTTCTGGAAGTGCTTTAAGTTCATTGCCTGTTCTGGGTATTTTCTCTGCTGCTTATTCTCAGATTGCAGGAATGTGACTTTTTAATGTTTCCTGCTCTGTTCTCTCACTCTGAGTGACACGTTGCCGTCGCTGGCATAATCACACACTGCTGATTGGCTTAATTGCTGGAAAATGCGCTGTTTAGGAAGTGACATTGATTGCACACTTGTCATCTGCGGCACTGATGACTTTGTCACTTGGGACGGAGATTGTACATGGTTTTATGGGGGTTGTTAACTGCTCTGAAGATCTGAATGCTGACAGTTAACATTCCCGACACTAGAATGTCCGCCAGCATTCACCGATCGGCATTTTTCTATCTGACGGAGTCGTTACCGCAAAAACTTGTCTGATAGAATATTGTAATGCTGACGTACTTTATTTAGAATCACAATAACCCAGACCCTAATTCCTACGCAAATCCTAACCAGGGAAGTGCAGCGGCTACCGGTAACCGTAAACATCGCATGGATACCGGTGAGAGTGAATGTAGGGTTATCGAATTGAGAATTTTGGCATTGTACCCGCAGCGACTTACATTTTTTCTAAAGTGGAATCCTGTCGGCAATGATACAAAATATGGTTTTGGCTGTATCGCTGTCGAAACAGTGATTACCGGAACGCCAACCGAATCCCCACTTTTACACTTCCCTGGCTCCCCACAAACCATTCCGTTAGTTGGGGACATTGTAAAGATTGTAGACAGTGTCTGATCACCCGGCCAAGCTCCCAACCATGCTGTGCCATCCTTTTTGCTGAGTACACTATATAGTTATCGGGGGATGAGCTGATAATTGTCTAATTGCCTGATTATCGGGTAGTGTATGCGCTGAACTGTTTTGTTGGCATGCTGGGAAAAAAGTCCAGATATGTACTCGTCCGATACAAGGATTGGCTGCTATGCTTAAAGGAGCCAGTGAATGGGACGCTTGCCAACGCTCGTTACAGTTTCTCCGGCTATCGGACCGTGTTGTCAGGAGCCGGGGGAAATGTGTTCCCAGTGTAATAGGATTGGTGCAACGATGGACGAATCGTTTTAGGAGTATTGGCAAACCCGATTATGGGGTGTGTGCGTTTCTCATCCGTTATGTCAGCGCGTTTAATGTGCTTCCGCTTTTAACTTCAAATTACGCCAAAAATAAGCCCTCAGAATCTGGCCCAAGGACTGTAAGAGAGCTGCTAAAGATATAAAATAGTTTGTGAAACTACAAAACTATGCCCAGCATAGGATATAGTTCTGAGCATCTGCAATCTAATCACTTGTCCAGTAGTGATTAGTGGAAATTGGTAATGACAGTAATCTGATGGCTGTGGGCTAAATAAAGATAAAATAAAGATAAAGTTATCTGATTTCTTTACGCACTGATCTCGGAGGGATCTGCAAGCGCTGGGCGATATTTACACTCTATGGGCTTCCTACAGCCTGAGGATAATCTAAGTTAAATCCCAGTGCACGGAAATTCCAGGAAGTATGGAGTCTGGATGCTTATGCTGAGAAAGGGCACGTCTACACTGCACATTGTATGAGGGAACGTCTCTGCTGGACATTGCACTAAAGGAACGTCCGTGCTGGACCTTGTACTAAGAGGGAACGTCCGTGCTGGACCTTGTACTAAGGGAACGTCCGTGCTGGACCTTTTACTAAGGGAACGTCCGTGCTGGACATTGTACTAAGGGAACATCCGTGCTGGACATTGTACTAAGGGAACATCCGTGTTGGACATTGTATTAAGGGAACATCCGTGCTGGACATTGTACTAAGAGGGAACATCCGTGCTGGACATTGTACTAAGGGAACATCCGTGCTGGACATTGTACTAAGGGAACATCCGTGCTGGACATTGTACTAAGGGAATGTCCGTGCTGGACATTGTACTAAGGGAACGTCCGTGCTGGACATTGTTCTAAGGGAACATCCGTGCTGGACATTGTACTAAGAGGGAACGTCCGTGCTGGACATTGTACTAAGGGAATGTCCGTGCTGGACATTGTACTAAGAGGGAACGTCCGTACTGGACATTGTACTAAGGGAACATCCGTGCTGGACATTGTACTAAGGGAACATCCGTGCTGGACATTGTACTAAGAGGGAACGTCTGTGCTGGACATTGTACTAAGGGAATGTCCGTGCTGGACATTGTACTAAGGGAACATCCGTGCTGGACATTGTACTAAGGGAACATCCGTGCTGGACATTGTACTAAGGGAACATCCGTGCTGGACATTGTACTAAGGGAACATCCGTGCTGGACATTGTACTAAGGGAACGTCCGTGCTGGACATTGTACTAAGGGAACGTCCGTGCTGGACATTGTACTAAGGGAACGTCCGTGCTGGACATTGTACTAAGGGAACGTCCGTGCTGGACATTGTACTAAGGGAACGTCCGTGCTGGACATTGTACTAAGGGAACGTCCGTGCTGGACATTGTACTAAGGGAACGTCCGTGCTGGACATTGTACTAAGGGAACGTCCGTGCTGGACATTGTACTAAGGGAACGTCCGTGCTGGACATTGTACTAAGGGAACGTCCGTGCTGGACATTGTACTAAGGGAACGTCCGTGCTGGACATTGTACTAAGGGAACGTCCGTGCTGGACATTGTACTAAGGGAACGTCCGTGCTGGACATTGTACTAAGGGAACGTCCGTGCTGGACATTGTACTAAGGGAACGTCCGTGCTGGACATTGTACTAAGGGAACGTCCGTGCTGGACATTGTACTAAGGGAACGTCCGTGCTGGACATTGTACTAAGGGAACGTCCGTGCTGGACATTGTACTAAGGGAACGTCCGTGCTGGACATTGTACTAAGGGAACGTCCGTGCTGGACATTGTACTAAGGGAACGTCCGTGCTGGACATTGTACTAAGGGAACGTCCGTGCTGGACATTGTACTAAGGGAACGTCCGTGCTGGACATTGTACTAAGGGAACGTCCGTGCTGGACATTGTACTAAGGGAACGTCCGTGCTGGACATTGTACTAAGGGAACGTCCGTGCTGGACATTGTACTAAGGGAACGTCCGTGCTGGACATTGTACTAAGGGAACGTCCGTGCTGGACATTGTACTAAGGGAACGTCCGTGCTGGAACATTGTACTAAGGGAACGTCTGTGCCGGACATTGTACTAAGGGAACGTCTGTGCCGGACATTGTACTAAGGGAACGTCTGTGCCGGACATTGTACTAAGGGAACGTCTGTGCCGGACATTGTACTAAGATAGAACGTCTGTGCCGGACATTGTACTAAGATAGAACGTCTGTGCCGGACATTGTACTAAGAGGGAACGTCCATAGTGGACATTGTACTAAGAGGGAACATCCATAGTGCACATTGTACTAAGAGGGAACGTCCATAGTGGACATTGTACTAAGAGGGAACGTCTGTACTGGACATTGTACTAAGATAGAACATCCGTACTGGACATTGTACTAAAGCTGGCGATTAGTGGTCCAATCATACAATTATCGTGGATCTGGCCAAAAATCACTGTGTGGTACAGACGGATTTGTAAAACCTCAGATTATCATCCCAGACAGGCTCTGGGACGATAATCTGATCGAACTGAATTCCTAATAGGCTAGCTGTAGAGTCTCATTCAGAGATTATCGCTGCCAGCCTCTGCTGTGTGTGGCGCCGGCATCGGGACCAAATATCGGCCACCACACGCTGGAAGCCATCATCTCTTTAGTGTGTGGCCACCTTAAGAGGGAACACCTGTGCTGTACATTGTACTAAGAGGGAACGCCTGTGCTGTACATTGTACTAATAGGGAACGCCCTCTTTGTGAACTCAGCCCTGCCCCTCTGTCAGAAGTGTCATTGCACTTGTTTGTATGTGTGATTTTTTTTTATTTATCTTTTTAGTACAATCATTGGAAGCTTTTTGAAAATAAAATGGTGTTGATATCGGATCACAGGGCCGGAATTCGGCAGCAGAGGTTCACCGTGCAATCCTAAATTCCGTACGAGTGGTCTCCAGCATGGAAAATGGGGACACTGCATAAATAAGGATCTACGTAAGGGCTTAACCACGATATAAATACGTCCCTCCTCACCATGCATGCACATAGTGATCGTCTCCTTATTGTTCCTCGCACGGCTGTGATAAACATCGCTTCTTTCTTCTATTTTGCTGGATCCCTTGTTAGAGAATACAATACCCCATCCCCCGTTAATGTCTTTCCTTTATAGACACGTTACCGTGACTTGTATGTGATCAGCAGACAAAATCATTATTTTTGTAGTCAACAGATCCCAGTGGATTCAATTAATCATGAGCTCAAACCGTTGCTTGTTTTCATGTGACTCTTGTAGAAATGCACGGTCTGGTTTGTGCTGCTAATATCTTATTAAGCCTACGGCTCCCCGTGAGTAACTACAGCGCCGTGCTGTTGAGATGAAGATTAGTGATAAGATATAACTGGTGTGCGGAAACTGTTATATATAATTTTTTTATGTTGCTATATTTTACCTTTGGGAGACGAATAAACCTCAGTTATTAGGGACAATATAGACTGTGCCCCAGTGTTTAGTTCAGTAAGTTGATTGCATATGGTATAGATGAAAAGAAAGAGAATGCAGTCACTTGAGCTGCTGTGACATCACTGACACTGCATCTGTATTTTATTATTTTCGGTCTGAGTATTCCTGCTTATATATCATGTGACAGTGAAATTTAAAGAAATCCTGTTTATTTATTTCCTCTAGATTATTCTGTTATTACATTTGTCGTCTTTGATACAAACTATTCATTGTTTTGTAAATTTCTCTCTAAGAAGCACCAGGTTGCAGTTATTTGTTTCTCAAATCCTAGAAACGTAAGACCGGATAAAGAATTCTGCAAAGTCGATGTTTTTCGAGCAGTGTTTAAGATATAACATAATATCCTAATGTTTATCCTAATTGTTCTGCTAAATAAGCTTCTACCTTCTCTGACGGGAGGCTGCTTTACTTATCTACTACCCTTTCAGTGAAGTCATGTTTCCTCTTAACCTACCACCCTCCGGGGTCGGTCCTGCCCTTGCGTTCTCTCTTTCTGTGATGAATGCCCCCCTCCTGTACCTGGTTACACCCCTAGATATATTAAAAAGATTCTCTTCTATCCCCCCTCTCTCTTCTCTGTGCCAACCATCCCTTTATCACCCTGGCTTCCTATCCACTATTTTTATTGAAGCGCAGTGTATAATTACATCTCTATTGCATTAAATCATCAGACTTCTATATAAGTGGTTGGTTTCCATAGCAATCCATAGATCAATTAGTGGAGCATTTCTGACGTTCTGTGGAAGTGTGTGTGTGTGGTAACAGCTAATGCCACCATTGCTGGCGTTTCTCATAAAGGAGATCTGGCAGAGGTGCTAATTATCTAGTGCTGGATTTATCCTTTTCTTATAATTATTCTTTGTTATTGTTACTACTAAAGCTGCCCAAACAATAGAGTGATTATTGGTCTGATTATGCAGTTATAAGATGATTGGTACAATTATCGCTCCCTTGCAGCTGATTGGTTGCATGGGCCTTTTGTCAATCTCTGCGCTGATTGGCTGCCCAGGCCTCCTGTCAATCTCGGCAGGGGGCCTGTGCAGCTTACCAATTGGCTGGTTGTCAGAGAAACTGCCGCCAATGGCAGCAATATATTAATGGAGGCCCTGGATCTCTTGCAGAATATAGAACTTTCATTAATTTATTACTGCTGTACTTGCTGATAATTATGGGGTCAGACAGGTCACGCTACAGCAATTTTTAGTCTGATCTACTGATAATTGGATGATCCATTTGGGGCAGCACAGTCGCTCCGTGAGTAGCATTTATATCTCAGCACTGAGGTCATGAGTTCGATTCCTGGGCTAAGCCTTATCTGTGTGAAGTTTATATGTTCTCCCCGTGTCTGTGTGGGTTTCTGCCGGGAGCTCCGGTTTCCTCCCACACTCCAAAAACATGCTGGTATGTTATTTGGCTGCTGAATAAATTAACCCTATTCTGTGTGTATGTGCGTGTCTGGGACTTAGTATGTAGCTCCAGTGGGGAGGGACTGATGCGAATGTCTAATGTTCTCTGTAAAGTGCTGCGGACAATTTGTGGCGCGAGGGATACATTTTAAAAAATTGCTATTTTTTTCCGTGTATAGGTCATAGCTGAACATTTAACGTCCTTGCGGAGTTGGATAATTAGTTTTTATTTTGGAACACGTTATTATGCTGCGGTTTCTGTTCATTACGTGGTGACTTGTTTTTTCTGTAGCGTTATACATGTTGGCCACGACCAAAGTAGACGAGACTCGTCTCATGAGGCCGGGGAGGGACAGGTTAATTGCGTGGAACAGAAGGTGCATATTGGAAGGTGAAAACAAGACGAGTGTGACTGTGATAGATATCCGTACATTATAGGCTCCCAAATATACAAATATACATTCAGGATAGAAAATGGAACAAGAAGATTTTATCATAGAAACACCGAAAGTGTCAGCAGATAAGAGCCACACGGCCCATCCAGTCTGCCCTGTTATTTATTCAAAACTATACTGATCCTAGACCCTATTTTACCCTCAATTTAGTTTGAGATTTAGGATGTCCTTATATTTATACCAAGCATGTTTACACTGTTCTACTGTGTTACCCTCAACGACCTCAGATGGGAGAATATTCCCCTTATCTATCTATCACCCTGTCAGTGAAGTAAATCTTTCCAGTTTAAATGCATGCCCTTGTGTTATAATACACCTCCTCTTTGAATAATGCCCCCCTCCTCTACCTGGTTAAACCTATTAATATATGAGAGCTTCTATCGTATTCCCCTGTCTCTTCTCTGCTCCAAGCTATACATGTTACTTCCTCTAGCCTTTCTTGGTATGTTGTGTGACACAGGCCGTGCACCATTTCAGTTGCTCTTCTTTGCACAGTCTCTAATGTATTTGTCTTTCTGGAGATATGGCCTCCAGAACTGAACACAGTATTCTAGGTGAGGGCGTACCAATGACCTATAAAGGGGCATCACTACTTCTCTCTTTCTGCTACTAATTCCTCTCCCTATGCAACCAAGCATCTGGCTTGTCTTTCTCATTGCTTTGTTACATTGCTTGACTACCTTTATGCGACAAGAAATAATGACTCCTAGATCCCTTTCCTCCTCAGGAAACATTGTTAGGCCTTCATACAGCAGGGCTGTCCTTGTTGGCTGAAGCCCATTACTTATTGAGGCTCGAGGTACTTGCTGTTCATCTCACCTAAGTCCCTAGGAAATAAAAGGATTTATATGACTCATGTGACCCAGCAGCATATCATAACAGACCGATCACTGACAGAGTGACCAGTCTCTCCACCCTGCTCCTCTAGCTTTATCTCTGTACTCCAGAATGACTGTAGGTTGGGTTATTGATAGATACAGAGTACAGAAACACATTTAAATAAGGGGACAGTATTCTACAGTGTCTCTATGCTGTTGTGTCTGTCAGTGCGAGTCACATTCCCCCCTCCCCTATCCCAAACGCTATTGCTTTTATATGTTTTCTTTTTTAAGTTTATAAGCATAGTTTCATCTGCAATGGTGCACATCATAGTCTTTGCACAGCCCTTTAATAGTAGTCATTTATCCTCACCAAAAGCAATTCCTAATGTTCTCTAATGGAACCTCAGCAAATATTTTGTTGCCATTACTATTAACTTTGTATTAAACAGAAGGTACAGATAGAAGCTCAACAAATATTTTGTTGCTATTAACTTTGTATTTATAGCATAAAAGATAACACCAGAGAAGTCAGTGAGATAAATCCTGGTGATCGAACTCTTCCTAGCAACTAACAGAACACTGATATAGCAGATCGTGTAATCGCAACGATATCCGTTCCAACACCTTTCAGATAAAGAATACTTATATTTTGGAACGTGTTCAATGTGGAATGTTCCTATTTCGCCAAGTTACCCGCTCTCAATGGTTCAGATTAATCTGCCGGACGGGGATGGTTAGGCTGCAGAAAGGGAATGTGTAAAAAAATAAAGTTGTGCATATTTATATGCGCCCCATAGAGGTGTGCATAAATATCCACAAAAAAATAATGCAAATAACGCGGGTGCGAGCCCAATTGAATCGGGCCCTAAGGATAAAATAAAGTCTGAGGTCATCATGGGTTTAAACAAATAAAAAATATGAATAGATGGGCCGAGAGTTTCTTATCTACTGTGAAATTCTATGTGTCTGATTCTGCATTACTTTACAAATAAATTCTGACTCTCCCCCAGGGAGCTTGCGATTAATATTACATAACTGCACACAGGGCAAAGACTATACAAGCTCCACACCGATCGGACCAGGTTAGATTAGTACCCATGTGCCAGCCAGGGCACAGACAATCACCATTAGGAGCATCGAGGCCTCTGGGTAATATTCAGTTCTAAGGAAATAGGTGGATAAAGAATACAGCACATGATTGGTCAGCTGTCATATCTAGTCCAAACAGGTGCCATCTTCCCTGCCAACAGGGGCCATCGTCCCTGCCAACAGGTGTGTTAAGGGTGTGGAATTGCACCAATTGCTTATTTATGACAGTGTCAGGATGGATGGAGCCATCTATAATTATATATAAAAAAAAAAATGATATACATTTACACTTTTATTGTGGTGGAGTAGTTTAATAGCACAGGGAGAGGCGTACAATGTGAGGCATGACTGGGCAGTGATGGATTTCAGTAACAGGTTTCATGATTCATTGTCATAAAAAACACTATTGTTATTCCTGTAGAGTTCTTGGCAATCTTCCTGAATTCCTAATTTAGGTTAAAGACGTCCCCCAACTCCTGATTTGTAAATATTTCCTTTGATTTGTTATGTTCTTGTCACATATCATTGCCCTATTTTTAAATAATACAGTAAAGTGTTATGAGAAGAAAAACCTCTATAGATGTATATAAAAGTTTATATTTTTATAGTAACATTTACAATAATTGCCCTATCAGACCCTCCAACATAACCATTCCATTAGGTACAATATACTCCGCTCCTGAGCTTTCAACTGTCACTCACCTGGTTTAAAGGAATTAACTGATATTTAAAATGATTTGCCTCTACAATTACCATAGTAACTGAAGCAGAGTATTTTGTACCTAATGGAATGGTTCATGTTGGAGGGTATGTCATATGTATTAATCTCCATTGTCCTATAGAGTGTAAGCTTGCTGGCGAGACCCTCCTGCCCACCCAGTCTTGTTATAATGATTGTTAAAATTGTAAAGTGCTATGTAATCTGGTGCCATATAAAAGCCTGTTAATAAATAAATATTGTTCCACACCCCACACAAAATGTGGTTGCTCAAATGGGCCAATTTAGAAGTAACATTTTTCTTATTATTATACAGCCAAATAGACACCCGTTCCCTTCTTAAAACTCTTGTACCTCTTACTACAGTGCCCCTTAGTAACAGCTGCACATTAAACAACTGTGTTGAATGTTACTCTCGGGTTCTGTTAATGTTTGCTGCGTGTAGAATAACTTGCATCGAATGACCATAATCTTCCATAGAAACATAAAGAGCCTGTTGTGAATTCTGGGTCTCTGTTTAAGCAGTGCACATTTTACAGTATCCTAGTTTGTCCGCCCATAGTCCTACTGACCGCTCCAGCACAGCCCGGATCTGGTATAGTAATTGGTTGATTACTTTGTAATTTTGATGCCTTTACTAGTGAGAGAAGCAGACGAAGGAATTGGCGGAAGAACACGTCTGTGCCAGCCACCAGCTAGAGAGGCAAGGCGGGGGAAGGGAATACTAGAAACTGGTGCGCACTCTCGCATACGCACTCTCGCATACACACTCTCGCATACACACTACATCTCTCTCTGATAAAATCCAATAGTTAATCCTTGAAAGGACAAAGTGCATAGGAGATCTATATACTAGCGGTGTGGATGTCTTAAAGACCCTCAGATAAGCTTTGATTTTTTATTTTATTTTTCATTTTTCAATCAATTTTTTCCAAGTTTTAAAACGACTTCACTATATTCTGCCTTTTTGTTATGTGCTTTTTTTAACCTGACTCCGTAAGGAAAGTTCACCGAATGTATAGGACACAACTGAAAGACACTGAGCAGCTTATGATAACCTTGTAATGAGCTATACCTTAACCCCTTTATGTGATGTTTTAAGCACATAGGTGGTTATAAAAAAAACAAAACTAAAACCTTATATGGCATAAGTATTCTATACTTTTTATCCGGTTACAATCTCCGGCCAGAAAATCTGATTTCTGAAAAAGGGACATCTGAAAGTTCATTTTCGGATGTCCCTTTTTTTGAATACTTACCAATTTAGACTTTTTTTTTTTATGAATGGGTAAGTATGCCTTGGATCCGTGGATCGATTGCCAGCCAGTTCGTAATTCCAAAATCGCCTGACCGGATATAAGCTCCAAAGGGGCAGCGACTAATAATTCATATTAGTCGCTGCCCGTTTGGAGCTTACATTGTTATTCCCCTAACACACAGACAGAATTCCCTGTCCAGGAATTGAACTCATGACCTTAACACTGTGAAGCAGAAGTGCTAACCAACTGAGCCACCATGCTTCCCTTTACAGTACAGGTTGCTGTTGTGCAGGGTATGTTCTGGTAACACAGCTGGCTCTGGAAAGAATGCCATACAAGTGTGCTGAGGATCACCGTTCCTCTCTTGCAGCACCGCGGGTCTTGCGGCGTTAGCGGAGTGACGAAGATGAGCGCGGCGTCACTGCTTGTAAAACGCTATTTCCTTTCGGTGAATGGTTAAATGAACAGCGATCCAGTGTGAATAGCAGATTCTTCTCATGGTTAGCATTCCTGATCTGCAAACCTATTTATAGACAGCGTAAAAAGTGGACGGTTATCTTGAATTCTAGCGTGAGCCGTGAGCCAGATAGAACAGATCAGTCAGTATGGCTTCTATGGAAACTCAGATCCCCACCTCCTGTAGCATCAGAGATCGTCCTCTCTCCCATCCTGAGATATTTATATCCTTACATGTCACAATGACAACACCGAGAGCACAACAAAGCAAGAGACAGGAGTCTGGTACAGGTGGATTGTGTATCAGCAACATGACAGGGAAGCTGGATGATATGTAATGGGCATTTTAGAGCCTGGGAGCATGAAATCTGCAGAATAGACCCTTTATTTCCTATTATTATTATTATTATGATGTCTGTGATTTCACTCATAAAACATGTTTACTATAATATTCCAAGGGATTTTTTCTTTCGTTATAAAGACTAATTTGAGTCTGATCGCTAAAAGACAACGTTTAAAAGGACACTTTGGTCTGGATTCACAGTCACGTAGTTTTCGTCTTGTTTTAGGAATTGAGCTATTACGCATGCGTGGTATCTCAATTCTTAAAACAGCGTACGTAAGATGAAAACTACGTAACTGTTGATCCGGATCTTTATTATTATAATGAAGTCCTGTGTCTGAGTGGTGGTTTTGTAAAGCAATTATTTGATATTTGAGGCCAGTGTAGATAAATTGGCCATTACATTTTAAGTGAAATGGTTATGAACAAGAATCAGTCTATGGTTTAATAGGATTGCAGGTCCTGGGAGCAGGAAACTATGGACCTGATTCAGACTGAATAAGGAGCTTGAAATTTTGTTACTCCTGGGCTAAACCATGGTGATTGCAGGGGAGTCATATTTCATCTTTTGCAAACAGTATTAGAGTTGATAGGTGATGTTTCCTATCCCAAGTCTAAATAACAGTGTGATAGTAAAGCTGGTCAGTATCTGTGTGCAGTAAGCAATTCAAAGATATATCCCTGCATGCAAAGAACACAATTACCTTGACTCCCCCTGAAATCAACATGGTTTTGCCCAGGATTGACTTCTTGATTGATTGATTCTTAAGTGTGAATCAGGTCCTTCTTAAGTCTGAATCAAGCCATATGTTTCTAAGTCTCTGCACCCTAACAGGCTTTCCCTAGACGTACAGCAACCTTAACGGCTGGGGTTCTTAACCAGTGGTACTTGCACTGTGCAGAGAAGGTATAAAATGACAACTTGAATACTTTGTTTGTATTTGATCGCTATGTGTTGGCTGCCACATACAACTCAACAGAGCCAGTGATGTCACAGCAGCTCACCTGACTGTAAGCTCCACATCCTTCAAACTTACTGTAAGCATTCTAAGTCAACGTTCCATTTTGCTTGTTTAACATTCTTGTTACTGTCCAGCTGTTTAACATACCAGAATCTGGTGTATACAACCCATGCAGCAGTAATTGGCAGTTATTTGTCTGTGATGTCAGCTATGAGATTGGTTGCTCTTCCTATGACGTCTTTAACTGTATTTTAGATTGGCAGCAACAATCTATAGGCGTCATCTTTATGTTGGATGTGCAGTAGGAATAATTACCTTCAACAGATCAGTAAAATGTTTCTATTAATATTCTCCTGACGCCCATTAATTTGCCTTGGCTCTGGAAGGCTGCCAGTAATTACTATATACAAATATGGAGGAAAAAACATTAACGTGCTGTGAAGTTATTTTATTGTCCTTGTTAGCGGAGATTCTTGAATATGTGCACTTAGGGGAAAAATAAGCATCTGATCTCTCGGCAGAGTTACATTATGGTTGTATAGTAATGTGTTTGTGGAATACAAGTGGAGAGGACATTTTTAGATCGTTAAAGTAATACTTGAAGACCCATCAACATGACCCCTTCCATTAGGTACACTATACTCCACTCCGGAACATCCAGCTGTCACTCGTTTGGATTTAATGAATTAACTAAAGGTTAAAAAATATTCTTATTAATAATGGTGGTTACCATAGCAACTGACAGTTGGAAGTTCAGGAGCAGAACATTGGGTACCTCATGGAATGGGTCATGTTGGAGAGTCTGACGTATCATCGATCTTAAATCGGCATGGCAGTAATGCGATTGGTTGGCACAGATGCATACATAGTTGCATACATAGAGCAAGATGCATCCACAGTCCAATCAGAACACAGGGTACTTGGGAGAAAAAGACATTTCTGCATTGTATCTTATATGAATTGCTGAGAAGTCATGATGTTGTTTTGGGTTTAAACCAGTGTTTTTGCATTAATATTTGAATGAAAAAAAAATTGGAATCCTGCTTATTATATGAATATTGTGAAATATTGCTATGTATTGGAAACCTTGATTGATCATGTTTTAATACTTTCTAACATTTACAATTCAGTTATTAGTCTTTGATACAATGTTTTATTTTACATCTTTCAGTAATACCAGTTTTTTTTTACTAATTATTATTCTATTACATCTGAATACACAGAGATAGATGAGATTAAGTTAACGTTAAGCATTAATCCTTGTTCTTAAATAAATCAGAACAATAATACAGAATGGAATATACAAATTAGACATTAGCACCAGGCATGCCACTGCCATAATACCCTTTGAATAAAAACGCTAGTCTATGCAGCCATATTTAGAACAAGATACAGCCGTCGGCTGAATGGAGACTGTCTCATTGTTAAAAAATCTTGCAAAATATAAATGTTCTACTTTCTGCGGCACTTGCAGCGGGTAGATTAGGACTGGTGCGGTGTCTGCGGCGGGTAATAAGTTAGGGTTAGTGCGGAGAGTATAAGGTTAGGGTTAGGACTTAAGGGGAAGGTTAGGGTTAGGCTGCCGGTATAGAGGGTTAGGTTAGTTGGTCTGCAAATGTAGAAATAATAGAAGTGAATGGGGATTACAGCTTTTCAATGAAATCAGTGGGAGATGTGACGTATGGCATACCCCCGTATACCCTCTCGCTTTGAGCTCTGGGTTGTGGGGAAGAGAGGGTTAGGGAAGGTTTAAAGGTAGTGCTAGGTAAAAACACTTGATCGTCGGTGGATGCAGGAGTCACTAGTGCTTTTGAAAATGTCAATTGACGCCAATTGCATTCAGCTGCGGGAAAGGAAGAGTGGGATTATTGCCCATAGCAACCAATCAGATTCTAGCTCTCACTTTCCTGTAACATATTAGGAAATGTCAGGTAGATTCTGATTGGTTGCTATGGGCAACATCTCCACTTTTCCTTTCCCACTGCTTAGTAAATCTGGCCCCTGAGAAGTTGTTGAATGATAGAAAATACATTGATTCATTTTTTTCAATTGCACTTTTTTTTGGGTTTAAGAAAAAAACAACCATTTGGTTCAAACCAACCAACCCTGATGTGTGGACGTCACATTATATGACGTTATTGTTACAGACACTGGTTTCTTCACCGGTAGAGCATTATTTTATGGAAGAGGGATTGGTATTTCTTTGAATATAAGTTTATTCGTTGTCGATGCATAACCAAATATAAAAGGGATTTTGTAGCCAGCCAGTCTGGGATTTATGCCATGCCGTGTCAGCACTTTCACTGTTACTGCTGATGTCATAGCAAATAAATCCGGGTTACCGAGCATTTCATTGTGTGCCGGCCATCTGTAATCCTGATAATGGCTGTTTCGCTGTTACTGGTTTATTATCAGCGGCCATATTGTAGATCTGACATTTCCCTTCATCTCTCCAGCTTTATAGGGACTTGCAGAACAGACCTTGGCTTGTAGATGTGATACAGGAAATACAGTCTGAGTTCAGCCTTGGCTGAGAGCTAGCAATCCGTCTTGGTAGCTTCTGATTATTACCCTGCTCTTTGGAGCTCAGCCTTAAGACTTGGACCTCCTTACTAGTACCCGTGGTTACTTTTCCAGGTCCAGTGTAGATTGTTCCATGGATAAAGCCAGCAGGGTCATCAATCAGTTGCCAGCACAGTCTTGCAGGTTCTTTTGTAATGTTTCAAAGTCACATGTTTGACGCATTTCATGGCTGAAAATCTAGTGCCATATGATGGGTGGTTCCAGGTGGATGAAGGCATTTTTGTCTATTATAGGGCTGAGTAAATAATTAGGTAGTCATGAAGGGTAACAATGTAATTATTTTCTGATATTTCTGACTATTGACTACCTCTCTCCCCCCCTCCTCTCTCTCTATCCCTCTTCCTCTTTCTCTACCCCCCCCC
>WWET01000640.1:72816-95601 GCA_011038615.1 Limnodynastes dumerilii | reverse complement strand
CCCTTCCCTTCTCTCTCTCTCTCTCTCTCCCTCTCCCCCTTCCTCCCCCTCTCTCTCTGTCTCTTTCTCTCTGGACATCGGTTCATCTCATGGAATGGCTTCCTCCTGTGTGTTGGATTCACATTTACAATAGATGCATTATGGCTCTACATAAGTGTTGGCAGTGTGACAGCTGTGCATCTGATGGCATTGGAACGCCCGCCTGGCACTGCGCTGTATTCACATTCCACAGAGCGTCTCCCAGCGCCCACAAAACAAACGTCATTGCCATTCCTTACAGCCTCACAGCAGAAATCTGCGCTATCCCTGAATAGTTCTCCTTCCCGGTCTCCTCTGCTGCTGTTACTGCTGCACAGTCCTGACGCTGTGAGTTTTATGCTCAGCCAAGGGACTTGCTTCTCCCCGGGGTGTGCGTCTCTCCTCGGGGTACCCTGGTAACCTCCCGGTATGTTTTTGGTGTGTGGGAGGGAAACCGGCATCTGCTTAAAAGAAATGTAAAGTATTTGAATAAAATTGTAACAAGTTGAACCTAAAAATGACAAATGTGCAACAATATACGTTTACTTAATATTTTTTCATTTTTTAGTTCAACTTGTCACATTTTTATTTTTTATTCTGTACATTTGTTCCACAAGGTTTATGATTAAAATATAACACTTTTAGGTTGACCTGAAAACTCTCCAGGGAATTTTAGTATTGAGGGTGGTTAGGATTAGGCTCTTAGGAAGGGAGGGTTAGGATTAGGACCATAGAAGGGGCTATTATCGTCAGGCTGTGGGGAAGAGAGAGTTAGGGTCAGGCTGCGGGGAAGGGAAGGGAGGGTTAGGGTTAGAATTAGGGGAACGGTTGGGGTTAGTTTAGCTACTCACCTTTTGGAGCACCGTGTTTGGTGCTTCAGGGATCGATTGCTATGGCTCTTCAAGGCATGAGCAATCGATATCCCAGCCAGTTTGAAACTGGCTGGGAGAGAACGGCCCTATCAAAATAGGGGCATTCTTTGCGGGGACCCACACCCCTCACAGCCTAACCCTAACCTTCCATGTGTCACAACCTAACACTAACCCTCCATGTCTTACAGCCTAACCCTCCATGTCCCGTAGCCTAATCCTAACCCTCCATGTCCCATAGCCTAACCCTAACCCTACATGTCTTGCAGCCTAACCCTAACCTTCCTCCTAATTCTAACCTTTTACTGGCTGCAGCCTGTAGCTATTGGGAATCGGGGAAAAAAGTTCCTGTTCCCAATAACAATGCTACAAGCGCCATTCAGCTTGCGCCTGTCATGTTCGGACCGGCAGCTGCGTCATATCGTTATATGGTAAGATAATACATTTCTCAAACCCAGTTTAAAAAAAGACGTTAAGACGACTCCATTAACAGGAATGTATTGATTTCCAGAATACAATTTAATGGCTCATGGACCATAGTTTCCATTAATCGAGCAACATGACTATTGCTGGGAAAATTCAGCAGCAGCTGTTCCAATCTACCCGGAATAATTCTACTGCGAGCCGCTCATTCACGGATAGTCACAGTCCATCTGCGGCATAGCGGGTGTAATATCCGAGACCGGCCTGAATTCTCACACAGGGATACTGACAAATATATTTGCTGCTTTGTTTTGCCAACTGGCAGAAGATCAGGTTTTTTTTTTATTACCCTCGGGGGAGATGTTTGGAAGCCAAAGACCCGGAACTGGATCAAGAGGTTATTAGGCTGAACTGCTGTGGTGTTGGAACAGGTCAGTGCACTATTGGCTGAATGCAACCTTAGAGAGATTAGATCATATCCCACCTCCTAGATGCCTGTGTCACCAAGAGCTGACATTTCAGACACGCAGACTCGTCCGTATTGGCCTGCTGGTGTGAAATGCTGTCTCTCTGTCATGTATGGACATCGGTATCTTTGGCTGTGTACTCCTCTCACTGACAGCTGAAGTTGTCAGTGAGAGAGATGTGATACGAATGTCTCTGCTTGTATGACGAATCAGAACTGCAATAAGTGCTCACGCATGCAGAGGCATCTAAATGGCCGGTGGCATTTCCTCTACTGACCGTTACTGACACTGGAGGGAGAGGGGTATTGAGAGAGCAGTGGTGGAAGGGGGTATAGAGAGCGCAATGAGGAGGGGAGAGGGGTATAGAGGGCATTTCCTTTATAGACAGTTACTGACAATGGGGAAGATCCAGAACAACGTTTCCGTGTTTATGTACGCCTGGCAGAGACGTAAAAACACGATGTACTGAGCATGCGCACGACAGATGATACGCTAAGTAACGTAACTGTGAGCGTAAGGGCCTTTCACGTATTAGTTGTGTAAATTCATTTGAGGGGGCGTGTCAGTCTTACGTCAGCCGAAATTACACTTCAAAGGCGGGTTTTGGCATTTAAATAGTACAGTATGGGTGTGCTTAGCGGCGTAACTACGGACAGCCTATACCGCGTGAGCGGATCAGAGTGGTTACGCTGGCAAAAGTTAAGGGTGATCCTCCCGACTCCCTGAAGAGCGGGTGATCCTCCCGACTCCCTGAAGAGCGGGTGATCCTCCCGACTCCCTGAAGAGCGGGTGATCCTCCCGACTCCCTGAAGAGCGGGTGATCCTCCCGACTCCCTGAAGAGCGGGTGATCCTCCCGACTCCCTGAAGAGCGGGTGATCCTCCCGACTCCCTGAAGAGCGGGTGATCCTCCCGACTCCCTGAAGAGCGGGTGATCCTCCCGACTCCCTGAAGAGCGGGTGATCCTCCCGACTCCCTGAAGAGCGGGTGATCCTCCCGACTCCCTGAAGAGCGGGTGATCCTCCCGACTCCCTGAAGAGCGGGTGATCCTCCCGACTCCCTGAAGAGCGGGTGATCCTCCCGACTCCCTGAAGAGCGGGTGATCCTCCCGACTCCCTGAAGAGCGGGTGATCCTCCCGACTCCCTGAAGAGCGGGTGATCCTCCCGACTCCCTGAAGAGCGGGTGATCCTCCCGACTCCCTGAAGAGCGGGTGATCCTCCCGACTCCCTGAAGAGCGGGTGATCCTCCCGACTCCCTGAAGAGCGGGTGATCCTCCCGACTCCCTGAAGAGCGGGTGATCCTCCCGACTCCCTGAAGAGCGGGTGATCCTCCCGACTCCCTGAAGAGCGGGTGATCCTCCCGACTCCCTGAAGAGCGGGTGATCCTCCCGACTCCCTGAAGAGCGGGTGATCCTCCCGACTCCCTGAAGAGCGGGTGATCCTCCCGACTCCCTGAAGAGCGGGTGATCCTCCCGACTCCCTGAAGAGCGGGTGATCCTCCCGACTCCCTGAAGAGCGGGTGATCCTCCCGACTCCCTGAAGAGCGGGTGATCCTCCCGACTCCCTGAAGAGCGGGTGATCCTCCCGACTCCCTGAAGAGCGGGTGATCCTCCCGACTCCCTGAAGAGCGGGTGATCCTCCCGACTCCCTGAAGAGCGGGTGATCCTCCCGACTCCCTGAAGAGCGGGTGATCCTCCCGACTCCCTGAAGAGCGGGTGATCCTCCCGACTCCCTGAAGAGCGGGTGATCCTCCCGACTCCCTGAAGAGCGGGTGATCCTCCCGACTCCCTGAAGAGCGGGTGATCCTCCCGACTCCCTGAAGAGCGGGTGATCCTCCCGACTCCCTGAAGAGCGGGTGATCCTCCCGACTCCCTGAAGAGCGGGTGATCCTCCCGACTCCCTGAAGAGCGGGTGATCCTCCCGACTCCCTGAAGAGCGGGTGATCCTCCCGACTCCCTGAAGAGCGGGTGATCCTCCCGACTCCCTGAAGAGCGGGTGATCCTCCCGACTCCCTGAAGAGCGGGTGATCCTCCCGACTCCCTGAAGAGCGGGTGATCCTCCCGACTCCCTGAAGAGCGGGTGATCCTCCCGACTCCCTGAAGAGCGGGTGATCCTCCCGACTCCCTGAAGAGCGGGTGATCCTCCCGACTCCCTGAAGAGCGGGTGATCCTCCCGACTCCCTGAAGAGCGGGTGATCCTCCCGACTCCCTGAAGAGCGGGTGATCCTCCCGACTCCCTGAAGAGCGGGTGATCCTCCCGACTCCCTGAAGAGCGGGTGATCCTCCCGACTCCCTGAAGAGCGGGTGATCCTCCCGACTCCCTGAAGAGCGGGTGATCCTCCCGACTCCCTGAAGAGCGGGTGATCCTCCCGACTCCCTGAAGAGCGGGTGATCCTCCCGACTCCCTGAAGAGCGGGTGATCCTCCCGACTCCCTGAAGAGCGGGTGATCCTCCCGACTCCCTGAAGAGCGGGTGATCCTCCCGACTCCCTGAAGAGCGGGTGATCCTCCCGACTCCCTGAAGAGCGGGTGATCCTCCCGACTCCCTGAAGAGCGGGTGATCCTCCCGACTCCCTGAAGAGCGGGTGATCCTCCCGACTCCCTGAAGAGCGGGTGATCCTCCCGACTCCCTGAAGAGCGGGTGATCCTCCCGACTCCCTGAAGAGCGGGTGATCCTCCCGACTCCCTGAAGAGCGGGTGATCCTCCCGACTCCCTGAAGAGCGGGTGATCCTCCCGACTCCCTGAAGAGCGGGTGATCCTCCCGACTCCCTGAAGAGCGGGTGATCCTCCCGACTCCCTGAAGAGCGGGTGATCCTCCCGACTCCCTGAAGAGCGGGTGATCCTCCCGACTCCCTGAAGAGCGGGTGATCCTCCCGACTCCCTGAAGAGCGGGTGATCCTCCCGACTCCCTGAAGAGCGGGTGATCCTCCCGACTCCCTGAAGAGCGGGTGATCCTCCCGACTCCCTGAAGAGCGGGTGATCCTCCCGACTCCCTGAAGAGCGGGTGATCCTCCCGACTCCCTGAAGAGCGGGTGATCCTCCCGACTCCCTGAAGAGCGGGTGATCCTCCCGACTCCCTGAAGAGCGGGTGATCCTCCCGACTCCCTGAAGAGCGGGTGATCCTCCCGACTCCCTGAAGAGCGGGTGATCCTCCCGACTCCCTGAAGAGCGGGTGATCCTCCCGACTCCCTGAAGAGCGGGTGATCCTCCCGACTCCCTGAAGAGCGGGTGATCCTCCCGACTCCCTGAAGAGCGGGTGATCCTCCCGACTCCCTGAAGAGCGGGTGATCCTCCCGACTCCCTGAAGAGCGGGTGATCCTCCCGACTCCCTGAAGAGCGGGTGATCCTCCCGACTCCCTGAAGAGCGGGTGATCCTCCCGACTCCCTGAAGAGCGGGTGATCCTCCCGACTCCCTGAAGAGCGGGTGATCCTCCCGACTCCCTGAAGAGCGGGTGATCCTCCCGACTCCCTGAAGAGCGGGTGATCCTCCCGACTCCCTGAAGAGCGGGTGATCCTCCCGACTCCCTGAAGAGCGGGTGATCCTCCCGACTCCCTGAAGAGCGGGTGATCCTCCCGACTCCCTGAAGAGCGGGTGATCCTCCCGACTCCCTGAAGAGCGGGTGATCCTCCCGACTCCCTGAAGAGCGGGTGATCCTCCCGACTCCCTGAAGAGCGGGTGATCCTCCCGACTCCCTGAAGAGCGGGTGATCCTCCCGACTCCCTGAAGAGCGGGTGATCCTCCCGACTCCCTGAAGAGCGGGTGATCCTCCCGACTCCCTGAAGAGCGGGTGATCCTCCCGACTCCCTGAAGAGCGGGTGATCCTCCCGACTCCCTGAAGAGCGGGTGATCCTCCCGACTCCCTGAAGAGCGGGTGATCCTCCCGACTCCCTGAAGAGCGGGTGATCCTCCCGACTCCCTGAAGAGCGGGTGATCCTCCCGACTCCCTGAAGAGCGGGTGATCCTCCCGACTCCCTGAAGAGCGGGTGATCCTCCCGACTCCCTGAAGAGCGGGTGATCCTCCCGACTCCCTGAAGAGCGGGTGATCCTCCCGACTCCCTGAAGAGCGGGTGATCCTCCCGACTCCCTGAAGAGCGGGTGATCCTCCCGACTCCCTGAAGAGCGGGTGATCCTCCCGACTCCCTGAAGAGCGGGTGATCCTCCCGACTCCCTGAAGAGCGGGTGATCCTCCCGACTCCCTGAAGAGCGGGTGATCCTCCCGACTCCCTGAAGAGCGGGTGATCCTCCCGACTCCCTGAAGAGCGGGTGATCCTCCCGACTCCCTGAAGAGCGGGTGATCCTCCCGACTCCCTGAAGAGCGGGTGATCCTCCCGACTCCCTGAAGAGCGGGTGATCCTCCCGACTCCCTGAAGAGCGGGTGATCCTCCCGACTCCCTGAAGAGCGGGTGATCCTCCCGACTCCCTGAAGAGCGGGTGATCCTCCCGACTCCCTGAAGAGCGGGTGATCCTCCCGACTCCCTGAAGAGCGGGTGATCCTCCCGACTCCCTGAAGAGCGGGTGATCCTCCCGACTCCCTGAAGAGCGGGTGATCCTCCCGACTCCCTGAAGAGCGGGTGATCCTCCCGACTCCCTGAAGAGCGGGTGATCCTCCCGACTCCCTGAAGAGCGGGTGATCCTCCCGACTCCCTGAAGAGCGGGTGATCCTCCCGACTCCCTGAAGAGCGGGTGATCCTCCCGACTCCCTGAAGAGCGGGTGATCCTCCCGACTCCCTGAAGAGCGGGTGATCCTCCCGACTCCCTGAAGAGCGGGTGATCCTCCCGACTCCCTGAAGAGCGGGTGATCCTCCCGACTCCCTGAAGAGCGGGTGATCCTCCCGACTCCCTGAAGAGCGGGTGATCCTCCCGACTCCCTGAAGAGCGGGTGATCCTCCCGACTCCCTGAAGAGCGGGTGATCCTCCCGACTCCCTGAAGAGCGGGTGATCCTCCCGACTCCCTGAAGAGCGGGTGATCCTCCCGACTCCCTGAAGAGCGGGTGATCCTCCCGACTCCCTGAAGAGCGGGTGATCCTCCCGACTCCCTGAAGAGCGGGTGATCCTCCCGACTCCCTGAAGAGCGGGTGATCCTCCCGACTCCCTGAAGAGCGGGTGATCCTCCCGACTCCCTGAAGAGCGGGTGATCCTCCCGACTCCCTGAAGAGCGGGTGATCCTCCCGACTCCCTGAAGAGCGGGTGATCCTCCCGACTCCCTGAAGAGCGGGTGATCCTCCCGACTCCCTGAAGAGCGGGTGATCCTCCCGACTCCCTGAAGAGCGGGTGATCCTCCCGACTCCCTGAAGAGCGGGTGATCCTCCCGACTCCCTGAAGAGCGGGTGATCCTCCCGACTCCCTGAAGAGCGGGTGATCCTCCCGACTCCCTGAAGAGCGGGTGATCCTCCCGACTCCCTGAAGAGCGGGTGATCCTCCCGACTCCCTGAAGAGCGGGTGATCCTCCCGACTCCCTGAAGAGCGGGTGATCCTCCCGACTCCCTGAAGAGCGGGTGATCCTCCCGACTCCCTGAAGAGCGGGTGATCCTCCCGACTCCCTGAAGAGCGGGTGATCCTCCCGACTCCCTGAAGAGCGGGTGATCCTCCCGACTCCCTGAAGAGCGGGTGATCCTCCCGACTCCCTGAAGAGCGGGTGATCCTCCCGACTCCCTGAAGAGCGGGTGATCCTCCCGACTCCCTGAAGAGCGGGTGATCCTCCCGACTCCCTGAAGAGCGGGTGATCCTCCCGACTCCCTGAAGAGCGGGTGATCCTCCCGACTCCCTGAAGAGCGGGTGATCCTCCCGACTCCCTGAAGAGCGGGTGATCCTCCCGACTCCCTGAAGAGCGGGTGATCCTCCCGACTCCCTGAAGAGCGGGTGATCCTCCCGACTCCCTGAAGAGCGGGTGATCCTCCCGACTCCCTGAAGAGCGGGTGATCCTCCCGACTCCCTGAAGAGCGGGTGATCCTCCCGACTCCCTGAAGAGCGGGTGATCCTCCCGACTCCCTGAAGAGCGGGTGATCCTCCCGACTCCCTGAAGAGCGGGTGATCCTCCCGACTCCCTGAAGAGCGGGTGATCCTCCCGACTCCCTGAAGAGCGGGTGATCCTCCCGACTCCCTGAAGAGCGGGTGATCCTCCCGACTCCCTGAAGAGCGGGTGATCCTCCCGACTCCCTGAAGAGCGGGTGATCCTCCCGACTCCCTGAAGAGCGGGTGATCCTCCCGACTCCCTGAAGAGCGGGTGATCCTCCCGACTCCCTGAAGAGCGGGTGATCCTCCCGACTCCCTGAAGAGCGGGTGATCCTCCCGACTCCCTGAAGAGCGGGTGATCCTCCCGACTCCCTGAAGAGCGGGTGATCCTCCCGACTCCCTGAAGAGCGGGTGATCCTCCCGACTCCCTGAAGAGCGGGTGATCCTCCCGACTCCCTGAAGAGCGGGTGATCCTCCCGACTCCCTGAAGAGCGGGTGATCCTCCCGACTCCCTGAAGAGCGGGTGATCCTCCCGACTCCCTGAAGAGCGGGTGATCCTCCCGACTCCCTGAAGAGCGGGTGATCCTCCCGACTCCCTGAAGAGCGGGTGATCCTCCCGACTCCCTGAAGAGCGGGTGATCCTCCCGACTCCCTGAAGAGCGGGTGATCCTCCCGACTCCCTGAAGAGCGGGTGATCCTCCCGACTCCCTGAAGAGCGGGTGATCCTCCCGACTCCCTGAAGAGCGGGTGATCCTCCCGACTCCCTGAAGAGCGGGTGATCCTCCCGACTCCCTGAAGAGCGGGTGATCCTCCCGACTCCCTGAAGAGCGGGTGATCCTCCCGACTCCCTGAAGAGCGGGTGATCCTCCCGACTCCCTGAAGAGCGGGTGATCCTCCCGACTCCCTGAAGAGCGGGTGATCCTCCCGACTCCCTGAAGAGCGGGTGATCCTCCCGACTCCCTGAAGAGCGGGTGATCCTCCCGACTCCCTGAAGAGCGGGTGATCCTCCCGACTCCCTGAAGAGCGGGTGATCCTCCCGACTCCCTGAAGAGCGGGTGATCCTCCCGACTCCCTGAAGAGCGGGTGATCCTCCCGACTCCCTGAAGAGCGGGTGATCCTCCCGACTCCCTGAAGAGCGGGTGATCCTCCCGACTCCCTGAAGAGCGGGTGATCCTCCCGACTCCCTGAAGAGCGGGTGATCCTCCCGACTCCCTGAAGAGCGGGTGATCCTCCCGACTCCCTGAAGAGCGGGTGATCCTCCCGACTCCCTGAAGAGCGGGTGATCCTCCCGACTCCCTGAAGAGCGGGTGATCCTCCCGACTCCCTGAAGAGCGGGTGATCCTCCCGACTCCCTGAAGAGCGGGTGATCCTCCCGACTCCCTGAAGAGCGGGTGATCCTCCCGACTCCCTGAAGAGCGGGTGATCCTCCCGACTCCCTGAAGAGCGGGTGATCCTCCCGACTCCCTGAAGAGCGGGTGATCCTCCCGACTCCCTGAAGAGCGGGTGATCCTCCCGACTCCCTGAGGAGCGGGTGATCCCCCTGACTCCCTGAAGTGTTAGGCAATCTCCCTGAAGCTGATTAAAATCCAAAAGTAATTTCAGTATGACAGAATTTAGGAATTTTGTCCTGTTTCCCTGCATTGAGGCCTATGGAGGCGACCATTTTCATGGAGACCAAGATGTAAGCAAAGACTGGCAGTCATCTAAGACAACATGACTTCAATAATGGAGACCGAAATTAAAAATACACTTTGGTCTCTTGTTAATCAGCTGCAGTGTCACCTACTTTTATCTTTTCTATGGAGAAGTCATCGGATCCTATTCACAGTCTCCACAATAACACTTAAAGCAGTGATTCCCAAACTGTGTGCCGCGGCTCCCAGGGGTGCCGCGACGCACTCACTGGGGTGTCTCGGAATGTTTCTATTTCCTATTGTATTCTATAGTATTTTTTGTCTTAGGGGTGCCTTGAAAAAAAATATGGAGACCCTAATGGTGCCTCGAACTGAGAAAGTTTGGGAACCGCTGACTTAAAGTATTTGTTCTCTGACAATACGGATGCTGCCATTTTTATTAAAAAATTGTTTTCCTGGCAGCACTAGACACGCCCATGGGTGGAGCTATTCACAGGACACACCCCTTTGGTGCAGCAAGGTTATCACAATCTCCTTTATTTGCATTTGCAAAAGTTGCCAACCATGGTCTATGCCTTGCCCCCTGAAGGTCCTGACTCCCCATCTCTCCTGGATTCTTTTCTGCATCCATTCAGCACTGGATGTTTTGGATACTGTTCATAAACATCTCTTATCAGCCCTGGCCAACCTGTGTCTCTCCAGGTGTTGTGAAACCACAAATCCCAGCATGCTTTGTCCTGTGTCAGCTATGCCTATGCAGATAAAGCATGCTGGGATTTGTAGATATTCGAGTTTCCATATGAATGATCTGCAATAATGGCATCTATGAGATCATTGCAGTGAGCCAGAATTAGCTGCCAACATTTCTCTTTGCTAATGACCAGATAGCATAGTGCCCGGTGCTGTAATAAGTATATTGATGTATATAATTGCTTTATCCTGTCCTATTTTTGTTTTGTGACGATCGTGCCACATTTAATTTAAGTTGCTTTTTCCTGTTACAGTTATTTTATTGTAGGACGTCCTGAGGGCTAGGGTCTGGATTCACAGTTATGTAGTCTTCGTCTTACATACGTTGTTTTAAGAATCTAGTTACTACGCATGCATACTAGCTTATTTCCGCGATCAACGTACCATTTCTGTATGTAGATGGTATGTATGTATTTCCTCAATCTACATACAGAAATGGTACGTAGATAGCAGGGGCGTTTTTAGAAGTGAGGGGGCCCGTGTGCAGGATTTGCACATGGGCCCCCCACCCCCCTTACCTGAGACAGAACTGTCCAGATTCGTGGGCCGAATAGTGGACGGGGCTTAACGGCTCTGTTAGCTCCACCCCTTTTTTGCCTCACCAATCGGGACAGTCTCACCGCAGCGGAAGGGGGACTAATTTGGCATCTGTCTTCCCTCCGGAAGATATTAGAGGGGAAAAATAGATGCTGAATGGCCCCCCCTTCCCCTGCCAACCCAGGGTGCAGGATGCATGCCACAGGGCCCCCTGTTCTGAGGGGCCCTTGTGCACTGCACACCCTGCACCCATTATAGATACGCCAATGGTAGATAGCTTAAATAAGCTACTACGCACTACGTAACTGTGAATCGGGACCTAGATGATTATATTCAGAGGTCTATAAACAAAGGATGGAAAGAAGGTTCTCCCTTCCATTCCATTGGTCAGTGGGGAACGTTGCACTAAGGCTCACTCCACCTGCACATCTGCCATTTCCGTCTTAGTGACAAATTTTCTTGCAATGTTCATGGTTTTTATTCAGTAAATATAACACCCTTAAACCGTTGTTCTAATCCCTTCTAGCCAGTCGATATCCTAAAGCGCCGCCCTTTCCAGCCCAGAAGATTGGCGGTCAGGTGATCGCCACAGAAGAGAAACCCGATGGTATGGTGCGGGGTTTGCCGTGAGGTTGTGTGGTTCACGTGTTTGGTTCTGTATGGCCTCTTGCCTCCAGCTTGTGTCTTGCATGACTTCCACATGATGGCTGTGGGTCTTTGCTGTGCTCTGTTTTCTTAGGGGAACAATGTTAGACCTGAGTTATGGGCCTGTCTATTAATTACTCCGCATCGGTTAAATGGGATTGTTCAGCCATAAAACATCCGAACCCTGGCTCCTCATTCCCTAGACCGTTATAACATAAAGACAGTGATTAGAATGAATGAAGTACATGCTAATGGTTTAATGAAAGTTTTTGCCCATAGTTTACTCGTTAATTAGGTGTATAATGATCACTGAGACTGTGCAACTATTTTTCTTTTTTTTTTTTAAAGTTAATTAAACATAATGGACCTGATTCAGACTTAAGAAAAAGCTTGAAATTAAGAGAGGAAGGTTACTCCTCGGCTAAACCATGTTGATTTCAGGGGGAGTCAAGTTAATTGTATTCTTTTGCATGCAGGGATAGATCTTTGAATTGCTTACTGTACACAGATACTGACCAGTGTTACTATCACACTGTTATTTAGGCTTGGGATAGGAAACATCACTTCTCATCTCTAATACTGTTTGCCACAGATGAAATATGACTCCTCTGCAATCACCATGGTTTAGCCCAGGAGTAACTTTCCTCTCTTATTTTCAATCAGGAATCAGGCCCTTTATTCCCAGCCTATCCTAACTCATTATAAACATTTTCATTGGGATTCACAGATAATACCGCAAGGGAACTTGCGCAAAGTGCTTGCATGCGCCAGATGTTACGCAACGGATCCCCTTAAGGATCTCTATTCCGTCCTCAAGATCCGTCCGGTGGGGTGGAGTTTTCCTTCGGCATGGCAAAACCCTGAAACAAAGGTGGGGTTTGTCATGCTATAAAGGCATTGGGGTCGGCGAGAAGCAGATTCGCAGTAATCTGCGTACATACGGAGCCAGATCTATGCGGCAAACTTAACGTAGGGTTGTAGACACGGAAGTGTGACAGGAGTTCACTCCATTCTTCCACACATACGGAAACCGGGCGGGGGTCTGAATCCGGTCCTTTGTGCCTATTTTACTGTGTAACATCCAATTTCCATCTAAATCCCAAAACAACAGGTTGCTTTGACAGTCGCACATGTGTCTTTTGCAAGCCTCTTGCCTCTTTTCCCCAGGTAGAGAGAGAGGAACACACCTTTATATACACAGCTTGCAGTAATATGCCTTTGGAAATGGAGCCCACGCTCATCTATTCCCACCCCTGGGAGCTCTCGTCCAACTGTTACCAGAACCAAAACTATCCGAAATGTAGTTTTCTAACACACAGGTTTTCCCCCAGAGCTGTGGATTTTGATTCACCCAGATGGGCGCAATCAGCTGCAAAATGAAAATCGATTTGGACTTTGTAATTGGACGTGTAAATTCTCCGTGGCCTCGGTAGCACGTCTTCCGCTGCTGAATTTATATCTTCCTTCACCGGAAAAAAACTCATCCTCTGATCATTGTAGCAACAAGTGCAGGGATAGATGCGGCACTTACGGACTTCATATAACGTTTTAGACCGCTCTCTTCCTGTTCTGAAAATGTTGGCAGATTTGTGTAGTGCTGTTCCATATTGTGTGCAATACAGATCGAATGGACAATATTATTTAGATTAGGGCTCGACAAATACCGGTCACCATGGCGATTAGAAATTGTGAGCTGGCGATCAACTGGATTGGTGTGGACAAGCAAGCACAGTAGGCTTATCCTTGAGTGGACTGGGGAGGATTACCCTGTGGCCTCTTTCTCCCCTGCGTGCACGCTAAATCTGCTGAGAGAGGCGCTGCGGTTTCAGTGGATGAGAGATTAGTGGTCGCGAGGTCATCTCCCTGGTCTTAAATCAAAGCGGTTGCGTGTCAACGTCGTTGTTTGCCATCTGGCCCACATCGAGAAGGAGAAGACAGGAAGTCAGAGAAGACTTCAGTAGTTAATTAAACTATATAATAAGCGGACTTCCGGTTCCGGCGCCCATGTAGGAGGACGCGCGGTCTCCTCGCTCCGCTGCCGCCTCCCGCCTTGCCGACTAAACCAGCAACATACCTCACCTACGGGGGTTCCAGCGACGCCCTCCTGCTCCCTGACACTGCGCTCCGGCGGATGGACCGCTTCCTGGCTGCCCCGATGCCGTCCCGCTCTCAAAAAGGCAGGCCTGACGCCGGCAGACAGGCTCCCAAAATGGCGCCCGCATCTAGAGCTGCGGTAATGGAGCCCTCTGCACCAGCACCCCGGGAGGAGACTGCTGACCTTTCCTCAGCACCCAGCTCTCCTGCAGCTTCACCTCTTGCTGCCCCCATCACATATGAGGATGTGGTGAGGGCTATCAATTCAACTATGGAGCCTTTGCTGCAATCTCAAGCCAGCAAGTTTACTGAGGCAGTTAACACACTGGGAGAGCAACTGCAGCAGATCTCACATAAAGTGCTGCAGATGGAGCACAGAGTGGGAGAGCTCTTTGAAGATGTGGCTGCACTGAATAAGCATCAGCATACTCTGGATAGTGATCACAAAGCACTCTGGGCCAAAATGGATGACTTAGAGAACAGATCCAGACGGAATAATCTCCGTATTATAGGTTTGCCTGAAACCCTCAAAGGCCAACTTTTAATGGACTTCCTCATACTTACCTTACCTTTGATGCTGGAAGTTCAGGAGGGGTGTAAGGACCTCATCGTGGAACGCGCACACCGACTGGGACCTCTGCGAGATGACTCCGCCACCCGCCCCAGACCGGTGATATTCCGCTGTCTCAACTACACCCATAAGTCCTTGCTCTGGGCAGCCAGCAGGAAGAAGCCGACGCTTTCTTGGGAAGGACACAGACTACGTATCTTTCAAGATTATTCGGCTGATGTCTCCAGGGCCCGAAAAGAATTCTCCGACGTCTGCACTGCCCTGATTAAAAAGCAACAGAGATTTGCGCTATTATATCCTGCACGTCTCCGTGTTTTCTCAGGTGACTCCTATAAGGACTTCTCTTCTGCTTCTGAGGCCAAGAAATTCCTGGTGGGGCCTCCCCGGGACGGCACCTGACTATCTTGTTGGTCATCTTCACCCGGAGAACTCTCCGCCTTCTGTGACAGCCTTCCAGAACGAACCTCTACCGCAAAGGGACTTGCCTGCCGGTCACGTATGATTGTCCAATCGGACTTGTATTCTTATAAGTGTACCACTTTTGTACCACGCGGGTTGGCTAAGGGGTCTGGGAGATGGTGCACCGTGTATCCAGTTTGAATTTGTGTTACTGTATCCCTTTCTTTTTTCATTTAGGACCTGGCGTCTATGAACTCCCTTTCATTTCAGTCGGGGAGGGGGGAGAGGGGTGGCGGTGAGATACCGTCAATTAATATTGTAATTGTTTCACTTATATTTCGGAAGTTGAAATATTAGAAAGCATACGCTTTGATAGAGAGACGCTTCTCTCTCTATTTGGTTTTCTATATGTTTGTTATGTATATTTTTTATGGTTTTACTATTTTTCGGTTATGTTGGTTTCGCCAACCGTCAGTTTACCATTTTACTGCACTCTTAGGGGAGGTTTGGACACCGGGTATTGTAGCCTGCTTTAGAGTGGATGCTTGTATACTGTTAATGCCCTCGCCCCCCATAATTGATAAGTCATGGCAACTCTCAGGGTAGCTACCTGGAATGTGGGGGGAATCCACTCACCGATGAAACGGAAAAAAATGTTTACATATTTGAAAAAACTCCAATTAGACCTCGTATTCCTTCAAGAAACTCATTTACCTGCCCCGGAGGTAGCTAAATTGAACGCCCAAGGCTTTCTGGTTTTAGCTTCAGCCCCATTTAATTCTAAAGCAAGAGGTGTGCTCATTTTAATACGCAGAGGAATCCCCTTTGAGATTCACTCACAGAAACTTGACACTGAAGGCAGATATATGATCTTAGAGGTCACTATTAATAGGAAAACATGGGTCTTGTGCAACATTTATGCCCCTAATGTATACAACAAGGGTTTCTTCTTGAGACTACTACGCCTCCTGTATGTTTATACTGACTCCTCTATCATAGTGGGGGGTGACTTAAACTTGACTGCTTCTAGGATACTGGACCGCCACTCCCCCCACAAAAACACTACTAGACTCCCCAAATTGGGTGTTAACAGATTTGCTGAGGAACTAAATTTGGTCGATCTCTGGAGGGTGAGGCATCCAGCCGAACGGCAGTTCTCATGCTTGTCGGCAGCGTTTGGCTCTCTCTCCAGATTGGATTACATTCTCCTGTCGGCGCCTCTCCTGCCTTTGGTCTCTGCTGTGGAAATGGAGCCTATACTCATCTCGGATCACGCGGTGGTGTGGTCGCAGATCGTAGTAGAACCCCTGGGAAATTCGCCAAAGATATGGCGTTTTCCTACCTATTTAACTAATTCCCTGCAGTTTAGGAACAGGTTGGAAGCTGTTTGGTATGAATTTCTGGAACACAATAGTGCTCACACTGCTGAACCACACCTGCTCTGGCAGACGTTTAAATCAGTGGCCAGAGGGGCCATAATCTCCTTTGCATCCAAGAGCAGAAGGGACTTGAATGCAGAGTATGTTAGTGCCCAACAGGAGTTAACTAACGCTTACCAAGCCTACCTCACGCACCCAACACTGGCCCACTCTCAGCAATACCAAACTAGTAAAACTCACCTGGAGGGAATATTGGCTAGAATTGCGGATAGGTCATTCGCGCATAAAAATTTTAAATTCCACAAGTGGGGTAATAGGCCGGGCCGCCTCCTCTCCAATCTAATTAAAGGTAATAACAAAGCCACATATATTGCCACGCTACAGGGCCGAGATGGCTCTTTAGTCCATCAGAATGAGGATATATTAGAGGAGTTGAAGTCCTACTATGCAAACCTATATAAACAACACTCACTAGATACACTTGCTAAGAACACATTTTGGGACAATATTGTCACCCCTATTATTACCGCCCAACAGGCGGCCACCATAATCTCCCCAATCACTTTGCTTGAAGTTAAGGAGGCCATCAAACAACTCAAGCCCATGAAAGCACCTGGCCCAGATGGCTTTAATGGTGAATTTTATAAGATTCTTAAAGAGGAAATTGCCCCACACTTACAGAGTTTCTTTAATACCATTCTCCGTGATAAACAGATCCCTAGTTACTTCAATGCAGCCTTTGTCCGTGTAATCCCCAAGCCAGGTAGAGATCGTACCCTTCCGAGTTCATATCGTCCTATTTCGCTCCTGAATGTGGATTATAAATTGTTCACAAAAATTCTTGCTGAGCGTCTGAAGCTTATCTTGCCGGGTGTAGTTCATGCCGATCAAACTGGTTTCATAATGGGCAGACACTCTGTGACCAATGTCCGTAAAGTTTTAACTGTTATTCAGCACGTGGAGAGAGAACGTCCTGCTGACCCTCATTTGATTTTGTCCCTTGACGCCGAGAAGGCCTTTGACATGATTACCTGGGATCACCTTTGGGAGTCACTGTCCAGATTTGGATTCCCGGAGGCCTTCTCGGACGTCTTAAGGTCCCTATATTTATCACCGTACACACAAATTGTAGGGAATGGGTCTGTTTCTGGCACTTTCCAGATTGAAAGGGGCACCCGTCAGGGATGTCCTCTTTCTCCCCTATTATTCGCCCTGGCTATTGAGCCGCTGGCAATTGCACTGCGTCAATCTCCTGTATTTAAGGGGATTTTGGTGGGCAATGTAGAGGTGAAACTCGCATTGTTCGCCGACGATATGCTCCTCCTGGTTTCGCGCCCGCAGGAGTCTATCCCAGCTATTACCCGCATAATTCAGGATTTTGGCTCATTTGCAGGGTATAAAATTAATTTTGCCAAATCAGAAGCCCTGTACATCTCTGGCTCCCAACAGGCCCGCACGCAATTAGAGAGCATCCACTCTTTTAAAACAACTCTACATAAATTTAAATACTTGGGTATTCAAATTACTTCCACCATACAATCCCTGTATAAAAATAACTATGCTCCCATTCTTCGTACCACTGAAGATTCACTACAAAAGTGGTCCTCTCTTCCCCTGTCCACCTTTGGCAGAATAGCCCTGATAAAGAGTGTGCTGCTACCTAAACTCACATATTTGATACAAATGCTCCCCATTGCTATGACCAAATTAGATACTGAAAAATGCATGAAGCTTTTCCTTCGTTTTGTTTGGAACCATAAAAAACCCAGAGTTGCTAGACAGCGCCTTCAGTGCCGGTATTTTTGGGGTGTCGGGATTTTTACCGCCGGTATTTTTGGGGTGTCGGGATTTTTACCGCCGGTATTTTTGGGGTGTCGGGATTTTTACCGCCGGTATTTTTGGGGTGTCGGGATTTTTACCGCCGGTATTTTTGGGGTGTCGGGATTTTTACCGCCGGTATTTTTGGGGTGTCGGGATTTTTACCGCCGGTATTTTTGGGGTGTCGGGATTTTTACCGCCGGTATTTTTGGGGTGTCGGGATTTTTACCGCCGGTATTTTTGGGGTGTCGGGATTTTTACCGCCGGTATTTTTGGGGTGTCGGGATTTTTACCGCCGGTATTTTTGGGGTGTCGGGATTTTTACCGCCGGTATTTTTGGGGTGTCGGGATTTTTACCGCCGGTATTTTTGGGGTGTCGGGATTTTTACCGCCGGTATTTTTGGGGTGTCGGGATTTTTACCGCCGGTATTTTTGGGGTGTCGGGATTTTTACCGCCGGTATTTTTGGGGTGTCGGGATTTTTACCGCCGGTATTTTTGGGGTGTCGGGATTTTTACCGCCGGTATTTTTGGGGTGTCGGGATTTTTGTGGTGTCGGAATTTTCACTGTCGGTACCCTCGTGGAGGTATTTTTAACGTCGGGATTTTTACCATCGGAAATTAGTACTACACCCGCTTACGCAATCTATGTACAGAAGTGCTATGTAGATAGCGGAAATAATCTACTACACACGCGTAGTAACTCCATTCTTAAACAACGTACGTAAGACAAAAACTACGTCACTGTGGATCCAGACCTTAGTCACTATAGTATTCATTTATTTTTTTCAATTGCACCCAATAAGCTGCACACAGTGGAGTGCAATCAGCATGTATAGATGCGGTTGAAAATGTGGGGTGTTGTGTGTGTGATCCAACTATGCCTTTGGATTACAATCAATTATGGGACGTAAAGTACGGGCAGAAACACAATGCATCTACATGCCCAAATACTCTGCGCTAGTGCATTCTAGTACAGTGTAGTGCTGACTGTAAATGGAGGTTATGATTAATGCAAGCGCCTCTGTCTTAATGTAAATTTCACAAAATAATAGCAAACAATATTGTCAATTTTAATAAAAACATGGAAAAAAATGATTACTGTATGTAGAAATGAATTAAGGCATGCACAATACTTTGTCAGTGATTTATAATCCTTTGTAATATGTCACATCCTAACGCAAGGGTAAGAAATTGGCCGTGGAAGGTCCCCACCCCTGGACTTAGACGTGACCTGGGGTTGGTGCAAGTGTTTTGTTGTAATCAGTCCTTTGTGTTCTGGATCGTGGGCGCTTGCTTGTGCCCCGCCCCTTACTGTCCATTGATCACGTCCCTCCACCCCCTCGTTTCCTCAACACACCCCTTAGAACGTAAACCAACGCAGCTCAAGTTGCGTTGAGATCTGAATCGTCCGTGACGCCATAATCATGCAGAGAAACGTCACATCAGCTGGTATACACTCTCCTGTGGATCAGTCCTCAGTATGCGGCTATTGTAGTATCTCAGAGCTGTTTCTGTCATAGCCATTATAACTCATCAGATTGTCAAAGAGGTACATATAAAAAGAACAGCGATGAACCCCAGCATTCTTCTTGCTCTCCTTTGGTGTCTGACGAGTAAAGATTATAACGTGTGAAACGACTTTAAACAAGAGTTGCTGATTCGTAGCAGGATGTGTAGTGCATTATCTTGGCCTTACACCTACAGATGAAGGCTTGTATTGATTTTTACCCTGGAGGAGTGTACCAGTTGGCTGTAACTGCTCTCATTACTTTGTATATGTTTAAATTCTAAGCTGTGAACAATTATATTGGCGGTGTCAGCGTTTCCAGCAATCATTCCCGGCTTCTCGCACATTCAGCTCTCTGACGCTGCATTTTTTTTTTTTTCTAGACTGGTTTTACCAGCTTAATCCTTTCCACAGAGTCTGTGCCAACACCGACAGACGTAGACGCTGGTCCTGATTCACATATAAGAAGCTGCTGATTTTTAAGTGCATATATATAGGAACGGATAACTTGCACATGCCCAGGAAGCAAAGTTACAGCTGTTAGGCAAAGGAATCCATGACGCATGTACTTCAACTGAGATAAGTAAGAAGAGGCGTAGCCAAACCTCAGTAAGAAGGAAGTTAAGAAGAGTGGATGGTTGGAAGGCATTTAAATGGCACATTAAGGTCACGGTTTTCAAAGTGCGCATGTACTTAAACAACTTAAGCACAAATGTAACAAATATACGCACGGAGAGTTAAAGGAGCCCTATGGACGCGGAAGTCTGCAAAGATCCGTAAGAACAAGGGGAGGGTCATGGGAGGGCACTTGCCACTTAGGTGCGTATTTTTGCGAATCTGCACGTACTTATTTCCTTCTAATCTGTGAATCCGGTCCACTGCGGCTAACTAGCCGCTGAGCAAATACGGCATCCCGATTACTTATCCAGAATTCATTATATGGCGGTATTACGACTGTGTCAGTATAAATATACCGCCATCATTGCTGTTGATGACACCAATACCTTATTTCTTTCCTCTTTATGATTAGTATTATTTTTATTATTGATAATAATCTGATTCATTCGGTGCGAATCTGCTTTTATTGGATGTGCAAGGATCCAGAATCGAAGGGTCGCGATAGCTTCATATGCCTGCGCAATAAGCCCCGCCCCTTTCCACCTAAATCCCACCCGATAGACAGGGGCAGGAGGGGACAGATTTGGGCCTAATATCAAGGAGGTGGGGTCTGAGTCTGGATGGGTGGGGACTGGGGGCGGAGCACCCCTTGTAGTTTTGCCCCTGCTGTCACACCCATTTGGCATGAAGATCCACCCTCAAATTTATCAGCTTTGACTCTTCTCTGTTTCCCATATGAATGGATCAGTCACAGCAGATTATAATTATGAATTTTAGCAACCTGGAATTGTCTGATACAGAGCAGCACATTTGTTGGGTTGTTTTTTTTTTTTAATGCGTCCTCTAAGGCTTATATACGGAGTTAATGCTCGTTAATACCGTGCAAGTCGTCTTTGGTTTCTTATTTCATCTTGGCATCCAAGTGACATAATTATATTCTTTTCAAACGTTAATTTTTCTGCAGTTGTATAGTTAGGAAATCCTTTGTTAGGAATATATAAAAGTGCAGCTGTCGTTTAAACGCCGTAGAAGACGTCACCTTTTCATCTGTTCCATTGTTCATGAGCGTAGACTACAAATTAGTGACCTCACTATGGCACTTCTTCTTTATAAGTATTGAGCATTTGTGGTCTTCTATTGAATGAGAGGAGAATTAATAGAAGATGAGGACGGTGGTGTTATTGAAGCAGGTCTATAAGAAATGTCAGGTGACGTGACTTTACTGAAAAGGTAGTGGGAGAATGGAATGGTCGTACATCAGTGGTGGTAGAGGCTAATATAGAGGAGCATTTCATGAGGTCCTCATGGGTATAAACCATCATTTCTAACTCTCCATGAATATTACTGAGACTCCCCGAAAAGTGGATGGTCTCCCTGACTCCCTGAAATGTTGGTTATCTCCCTGATGCAGTTTCAGTTCCAGAAGTCATTGCGGTATGATGACAGAGTTTAGAAATGGCATCCTATTTCCCTGCATTGAGCTTTATGGAGGTGGCCATTTTCATAGAGGCCAAGATGTAATGAAAGATTGTCAGTTATCTTAGACAACATGGCTTCCATAATGGAGACAGAAATGAATAATACACTTTGGTCTCTTGTGAATCAGCTGCAGTCTTCTATATAGATAAAGAAGTCAGCGGTTCCTTTTCACAGTCTCCACAATAACACTGAAAGTATATATTCTCTGACAATATAACAATCCGTAAATACTGATGCCGCCATTTTTATTGAGAAATAGTTCTCCTGGCAACCAGGGATGGAGCTATTCACAGGACACACCCCTTTGTTGGTACAGGACACACCCCTTCGGTGCAGAATTTTCCCTGTTATTCATTTGCAAAAGTTGCCTACCATGATATAAATAAATGAAAAGATGAGCTACTAGACGGGCCCAGGTGGTTCTTATCTGTCGTCAAAGTTTACGTTCTTGTGTTAGCGGCTCTGGTTTACATGTGACACACGTCTGATGGCGGCCTCTAGGTCATCCAGGTGATCGGCTCCAGATTAAATCTGACACTTCCATGGGACTCGATCTTCTATTTTTGGCCTCTTTTCATACCTGGATGTTCTAGACGGGGATTGTTCAATAAAATAGATTGTCCAGTTGGAGCCTGCATGTCACAGTGCTAAATATAGGAGGTGCCAAGGTCGTTGTGGGACCATTCTGGCTTCCTGTGTCACTAGCCTTGCTCTAGATCCTTGCACTGTCGTCTGATTTTCCAGGCTTTGAGTTTGGTCAGTGATGGTGAATGCATCCGGCCAGTCTAACAACACAAAGGACCACAATAACTTCAGACAAGGTATTTGCTCATAGAAAGAGATCACCCTTTCATGTAAAGCCACACCAGCAGTGTATTACACACACGTTGCATGCTATAAAGCAATTCTGACCAACCTGTAACTCTCCAGGTGTGAAACTACGAGTCCCAGCATGCTTTAACTGAATGGGCATAGCTAATACCTGAGAAAGTATGCTGGGAGTTGTAGTTTCACAGCACCTGGAGCGCCACCTGTTGGCCAAGACTGCTCTAAAATAATAATCTGATATCAACACAGATTTTTTGGGGCCGCAGGAGATGACTGAGGAGCCCAAGTGGTCTTGGGGCTTAAACATGCCTAACCCTAGTATAGATCATTGATAATATCTTCAGAGCTTCTCAGCCAATTGATTATAGCATCTGGTAGCCATGGAATCTGCAGGTGAAATGTCAAGGATTTATTGAATTGAATTTTCAATTTATTGCAATAAGGTTTCCAATCCGCAGTCTTGGCACAGTCTAAGCCTGCAGGGAGAGAGAGGAAATCCCTATCACCACTGCTTCCTACCCAGTGACTGACCTGCTATGCTATCTGTAACATAAAATGCAGACTTGTTAATTACATACATCTATGTGTCTGTCGGGGCATCTATCATGTGTTATAGGGAAGCTGATGCTCCTATGTCATCCGTTCAGTTGCTTGGACACCTTCTGTGATATTTAATAGGATGAAATTCCTATAGCCCCACCCCCGCGCACTACATAATTTATACTGCAGAGGGCGCCACGAGGTTTATTGTCACCTTCGTAAGATTATCGATTGCTGCATCACCCCTCTCCTGGGGAG
>WWET01000640.1:49442-62931 GCA_011038615.1 Limnodynastes dumerilii | reverse complement strand
GGGGACTTAGAGATAGGGAGTAGGCATGAGCAATCTATTTCCCAGCCAGTTCGGAACTAGCTGGGAGCGAACGGCCCTTTCGAAATATGGCCGTTCGCTACAGGGACCTACACCCCCTACAGAGGTACTTGACATGATTCTATATTGGGTAACCGGTACTCACAAAAGAAAATTATAAAAAAAAAAAAAATCACGTACACACTGTATTTAAAAAATATATGTTTTTAGGATTGAACTTGCATAATTTAGCTTCTGACTACTCCTGTTCCCTAGACACATTTTGTGACTTTTTTTTCTTTTCTCATTTCTCTCTTTCAGTTTTCGTCCACAATGCGTTGCCGTTCATAGGATTCGGTTTCCTGGACAATGCCATTATGATTGCTGCGGTGAGAAAATCATTTTTTGTCCCATATTACCAAGAATTAAAATGCCCCCCTCCCCCCCAAAAAAGGAGAAATGATATGGAAACACTCTAATTTATATCTTGAAGGTCAGTGTTGAATAGCGATTTATATTGGCTGCTGTGCGATAAGGCCGCCGTGACTAATCAAGTTGACCTCATCAGTCGAAGTCAATGGCTTCGAGCAATGCATTATGGGAGAGAGCGTGTCGCAGGAATAATTTGTCTTTCGGCTGGTCCCGTTGGGTCCAGGTAGCCGCCATCTCTTCTCCTATGGCATTTTCTGTATCTGGCTTCGCGAATGAATTCAGCATTTTACACTGTGTTTGGCAGCTGCGGTCAGGTGAGTTTCCAGACGTTGTGATACAGAAGAAGGTGATATTTTCCTGGGAGATCATAAAAGGGTGAACAATGACAGCTCAAACATTGCAAAGAGAAAAGCCAATAATGATCCTAGCAATCCGTCTTCTTGTCATTTCCCACACGCTGCAGCTTATAACTTGTGCTTTACAATATGTTCTCTTTATCTTTGCCTTAAATACCTGGGTCCATCCCAAAAACAGGAGCCTCGTCACATATCCGTTTTCTTTCCTTTAGCAATGAAATACCTTCTTCAGCGGGTGTATTATAACTGCTCCAGACTCAGATTTAAGTACGACAGGGTTACTGCCAGGGCACGGAAGGCCTGTGCAGTGCTTTACCCTCGTACACACGGACTTTAGGATTGCATGCATGTAACATGCGTGCTGTCGTTCATTAAATCAGCATCCGATCCAGTGTCACATGTCTGTAGGTCATGTGATGAGGGAGAAGGGGTGCACAGAGCACATCCAAATCTCATTGTCTAGACACAGACAGACTTCTAGCCGCTCTCAGCATGTCTTAAGGGCAGAGGGGGGAGGAGGGGGGTAGTCCAAAGAGTCACTGCTCACTATAGCCTGTAACATGTGACTGTGGTTGCCATGGCAATCACAGGACACTAGAAAATCATCATCCCGCTCATTGCTTTATAGCAGGCTAAAGAAACAAAGCGTAGGGAATAGTAACACACTTTGTTGAAGGAATTCTGAGAAACGTAATAGTTTTAAAAGCAGGACACAATTATAGCCTGCATGAGATCAATTGTTATTAACTGGAAACACGTTTTGACGTGGTTACGTAAAGCCCGTTTTCATTAAGGTCTCTCTTTATTAAAGCCACAGAGTGACATGACATGGCAGTAATATTCTACTGCATGCATCTGCTGGAAAGGGAGCGTGCAATCACCGCACAGCATGATGAGAATGCAGGATAAGTCAATCTTCTGAACATCTCTTGTTTACAGCAACATAAATCTGCTATGATTATTTTTTTAATTACGCGTTGTAATTAAAGTCTTCGTAATTAAAAGTCCTGGGTACACTTTACTCTGAAGTTACTGCTTGTAAACACCGTGCAACCTTCCCAAATGTTTACTAATGAATTTACATAAATTTATTACTGCAAAAATGGTCTTTTAGTTGATATTAAGAGACTAATGGAAAATGAACAATCCGCTTTTCCTCCATTTATCACCCTTTCAGAGCTAGAACAGCATAAATCTTGTAAATAGCGATTATAGTCATATAATGGTGCTCTATAAAAGACTGTGAAAAACTAAATACTACACTTTGGTTAGCAGCGGAGTTAGCGGATCACGTGACGAGATTATTATTGGAAGGACTGAGTATCTTTGGTCCTAAGAGGGGAGGAGCCAGGCTGTGACCAGGTGGGGGAGGAGTCAATATGCTGAAGAGGGGAGGAGTCAGACTGCTGTGGCCAGGATAGGAGGGGACAGGCTTCTGCAAGCAGGAGGGGGAGGGGTCAGGCTGCTGGGGACAGATGGGGAGGGGTCAGACTGCTGTAGGTAGGTTTAAGGGTACCAGAGATGGTAATTAATTGGGGCCAGAGGGGAAGGGTCAGACTGCTGTAGGTAGGTTTAAGGGTACCAGAGATGGTAATTAATTATATTTATAGAACATAAATGACCACTGTGTATGTAATAAGGAGAATTCCCCTCTGTGTTTGTGTGTTTCCACCTAGCAGCAGCTTTCTAGAGCACATATTGGTGAGAGAAAACTAGAGCCACAATCCAGCAATCCTGACCACTGAGCCAATATCCTGCCTCTATAGAACAACTTCATACCTCTATAGTATATTGCACAGGAATAATTATTATATGAGACCATTCTGGAGCTTTTTCCATGTTCCCCCAGACCCAAAAAATAAAAATAACACTAAAACTGCCCTATGACGATTCACCTTCCTGCAGCCACCTCTGGGGGCTCCTGTCTTGAATACTTGTACCGTGTCCCGTTCCTGAACACACATGTGAGCCCTCCTGACAGCTGTCTGTGTCCTGGCTTCTCCTCTGTTTCTCATAGGCTTCTTTTAGCAACACAAGTGACTTTTTCTTTTGGAAGGTCACACTTGGAGGAAGAGGGAACGTGCTGGGAACAGTCACAGAGGCATAGAGCACGATTAGTGCCGCCCTCCTGTGGACACCTTCTGCAATGTCTATGTGACATACATTGCACGCAGCAGGGATTTTTCCATTATTTTGCTTATCTCTAGAGGGTTAGTGTGACAGCAGAGCCCTCTCACCTCCCTGTTTCTCAGGGTGAGCGAATCATTCAGAGGGATCCATTAGTTGTGGGCTGCACTATACCAAATATCTGCATGATCCTTTGTAGCCCCTCCGTAACATAGAACTGGACTTTGCCGGCAGATAAGAACCACTTGGCCCATCTAGTTTTTATCTCTGGTAAACTAAAACCCTATTTGATCTTTAGCTCTTTGTAAGGAGACCCTCGTGTCTATCTGCAAGCATGTTTAAATTATTGTACTATGTTTCCTCTACCCCCTCAGATGGGAAGTTATTGTACTTATCTACCATCCTTTCAGTGAAGTCATTTTTCTGCACATTTCTTCCAAATCTATCACCCTCCTGTTTATATTCATGTCCTCGTCTTCTGTTACACCTCTTCCTTTGAATAATGCCCCCTCCTGTACCTGGTTACACCTTTGGATATACGTGAAAGCTGCTATCATATCCCTCCCTGGCCCTTCTCTGCTCCAAGCTATACATGTTACTTCCTCTAGTCTTTCTTTGCATGTTGCGTGACACACAGGCTATGCACCATTTTAGTTGCTCTTCTCTGCTCCAAGCTATACATGTTTATACTGTCATTTATTGCATGACATCGTTCAGAAATGGCTATACATGTTTACTTCCTCTAGTCTCTCTCTGTATGTTGTGTGACACACAGGCCATGCACCATTTTAGTTGCTCTTCTCTGCTCCAAGCTATACATGTTACTTCCTCCAGACTTTCTCTGTATGTTTTGTGACACAGGCCATGCACCATTTTGGTTGCCTTTCTCTGCTCCAAGCTATACATGTTTATACTGTCATTTATTGCATGACCTCGTTCAGAAATGTAGTTGCATTCTTATTGTCATGGGGTTAATGGCAGATCCAGTGTAATATACAATTTATTTTTTTGATATCTTAAGACGCAACATCTCACAATACAGTCTTCCGATATTGACACAGCAAAAGCCAGACATAACAAACAGTTGCGGGTTTTTAGTTTTGCTTTTTAGCATTGGAAAATCAGCAGGCGTGATGGTTGGCTATAGAGATCTTGTTCCTAGTGATTAGCAGATCCGTCCGGCCTGCCAGTACTTGCTTTTATGCCATTACATTATCTGCGGAAGCTCTGCCAGGCTCTTCCCAGTATCCCTGACAACAGAGTGGCTTAAATGTGTGGGAGCCTCCGTGGATGGTACCGGAGCGGTCTATAATGGCAGGAAATACATCTGTGTGCGTCTGCACATCTCTGTCTATTGGAGATTGATAAGTATGTAAGTGGCATCATCTTTATTTGGCATAGACCGTTTCTCTCGCTTTCCCTGGACGAATGCGCAGTTTACATTAACATCTTTCTTTGCAAGGAAGAGTGTGAGCGTCTGGGCTAATTGTTATTAGCATCAGCGGATTATAAAAGGGAGAGGACCAATTACTAGGCCGCTAAAGATGTCTTCAGGGTAGAGAAATACCGCACACATTACGGGGGAAAGTCTATTAAGAGCACAGCGACGGAAAGTGTGCAAATCCATTACATTACATTATAGTGTGCGAGAGGGAATTGCCGGGGGGAATTATGTTATCACGTATTTTGGAATGCTCTCTACGGACAATTCAGTGGATTCAAAGGTTGTTTGAAACTTGGAAAATAGTAAAAAACAAAATGATCTATTTCCCTTCTACAAATGTGGACGAATCCTCAAAAACTATTATTCGTATAAAAAAGTGACGACCTTTACTTAAACAAGAATCTCCTTATTTACTTCATTAAAATGTATTCTTTGCCCTTGCTGTATAGATATTCACAAATGGATTTCATCGATATCCAGACTTATTTATTTACTTTTTGGGTTTTGTTTTGTTTTTTTGTTTTTTTCCACTTTTGTTTTTTGTTATTTTCTAAACTGTGAAACCAGATTCAAAGTTCCCGATTCAATTAGCTGTGCATCCCGTGTTATTTGCAGTGCGAAGCTAATCCTGAAAATGTGTTTTGTGGATTTTTATGTGCAGTTCATAGAGGGGCATAAAAATGTAAGATTTTTGGCTACTGTAATAGACGGAGAAAAAAGCTACTTGAATTGGGCCCAAACAGTCAATCTATTTATTTTGTTTCCTCGTTTCCATGCGTTCATCTTGAGTTTCGTCCGCTTTTGCTTTCGGAACATGCAAACCCATCCGATGAGAAGGCGTTCGACCTCTCCAGATTTTCATCGCTCCCCCTGTGTGTCACTATCGCAAACCGATATGTGGTTCACGCCCTATTTTTGCGCTAATCACCCCCAAATAATATGGGTTATTATTGTGATCAATATACAATGTTCCGATGTGGCTTATGTTTTCTATGTTGATCACCCTTTCTACAGAAGCATCGGGGTTGCGGCTGAAACTGGGTGTAACTTGGTATATTCGTGTGTAGTATTGGTGTGATGACACTCTACGTACAGATCCTAAAGTCCACACTGCCTCCATTTTACATTAACGGGATTGGTGCAAGGGGAGGGGATTGTGGAGCATCTGACATTCGAATGTCCGACTGTTGATAAATCGGATCTTGGGATCATTTAATTTTTATAACCCTCCTAATTTTACCGATGGAACAAAGAAGAAGACAGAAGAACAGATGGTAAAGAGCGACCAAAATCACAGATCTGCCGGTAAATCGTGTCCGTGTGTGAGCGTGAATCAATATGCTTAGCGGGAATATCAGTCGTTGTTACAATCATTTCAGATATCTTTAAGTTTATGTAATGTGTACATCGCTTTAAGCAAACATTATTTTTGTTTATTTGGAATAATACAAACACCAAGAAATAAGGAAATGTCTGGCATGGAATGAGGAAAGATGTAATATTTTGCTGATGTTACGCATAGAATAGTTTGGATCAAAGCAGTCCTCCCCCTTGGTGGAAAGAACTTCTAATATCGCATTGAGAAGAATTGTGAAAATGTCTTCCGTTGACCTTCAAACAATCCGCACACACTAGTTCATGAATGCTTGCAGAGCAATCATCCAGGTTACGACCAGTTAAGGGAATTCTCTTGTATGTAAAAGATATAAATTCTAAAACTATTATCTTTACAGGAAAAAAAAAGAAAAGTTTTGCTTTAAATATTGACTTAAATGCTAGTATTTTACAAGCAAAAACCAGAAGAGGTTCAGAAATGTCCAGAGATTGAACGCACAAAGCCAACGAAGAAACATTTAAGTACAATGAATAAATCATGTCGCCAGGCTTCAAAGCATGCTGTGAGACAGCTCTTGGGATTGGCTGAGAAATTATAGCTTGATTTAATGCATTAACCCAAAAGTGTTCATTAGTCATCCTATGGGCTTTTAAAATGTCATTCTAACTATGCCTGCTTTAAAGTAAGATGAACTGAATATAGCCTTGTGTTGCATATATATATATATATATATATATATATATATATATTTACAGAAACATTGTATTATGCAATCCTTATGTGCGCTGTCTACTCATTAAACAGAATAATCAATGTTTCTTTCTTTATTTCAGAATAAAGATGGTGTTTTTGATGGTAATATGTGAAAAAAAGAAGAAAAAGATCCTTGTGTAGAAACTTCTAGTGTATATAAAAAAATTCAAAAGATGTTCTACTCACATTTAAGCCCCTTGAGCTTTATGCATGTAGTGTGTGTCTCAGGGTCCACATAAAAAATTCCTCTCAGGGATACACCTTGTGGGGAGGATGGTAATTCGTCAGTGTGCCATTGGCCTATATTTTCCGGTTCGTCCGTACAGCCGTGCAAATATGAGGAGACAGAAGGGGGAGGATCTTGCGCAATATCTCACGGTGTTTTAGAAGTAGTCAAAAGAGGATAAAACTCACCATATAGCCCCTTGACTCACCTCTTCAGACAAGTGTACCAAATCCCACAACCTACTTAACAATTGTCTACACTATTTACAATAACTATATTATATGACCATCACTTCATGATTAACACAAACTTGTTCTCTTTCATTCTATAACAAAGTTCCCCTCATTTCTGTTACTAACACTGCTGTGTGACTGGATCATACAGAGCACTGAGGACTGTTACCATGCAAGCCGGCTGGTCTGTTGTGCGATAAATAGCACTTTCCCTTATGTATCAATACCTAATATCCTATAGAGTGTAAGCCTATGAGCAGTGCCCTCTTACCCACCCAGTCTGTCTGTTACTACCCAGTCTTGTTATAATGATTCTAAAATTATAAAGTGCTACGAAACCTGTTAATAAATAAAATAAATAGGGTTAATGATCTACTGTTATGTACGTTGCTCCTGTCAAAGATGTCCGATATATATTTTATTTTATGCTTTTATTTTTATTTTTTTTCACAAATGCGCTTGTTGATGTGTGCACCCTAAGTATGAGTGTTGTCTAATTACAGGGAACACAAATAGAATTCCATATTGGGGCCATTTTAGGAATCTCCACCATGGCAGGTAAGTGACCTTTATACGTTGTTTCTTGTGAATGCTCATGTCTAATAAACCAATAAGAAATGTAAGATACTTTTTCTGTTTTTACACAATTTAATTGTCATTAATACAAATTATTTTAACAATTTTCTCTTATAATACAATGTAATTTTTTTTCTTTTATTTAATATATATAATATAAATGTAAAAGTGTGAATTTGTAAACTTATTGCATGTCATCTAGTTTCTGTGATGAGTTTAGAAAATCTGTGAGCAGGGGTTTTGTACAATTCTGTACAGTTGCCATTAGTTTCCTTCTCTTTACTAATCCTTTGGGCAGTCTTGACCAGTTAAAAGCACCGATAAATAAAACAATGAATCAATCACTAATGTATGTAAATAAAAATACAGGTAGGTCTCAGTACTAATGCAATGTCATTTTTGGTTTAGATTTTGTAGTTTTATTATATAAAGTATAACCTTTTGTGTATATAAAGAGCGAGGGAGAGTCACATGACATGAAAGCTTCATCATGAAGACCTGTGTTCCATTAGCTGTCTGTTGTGGGCTGGATTGACCTCTATGTCTGTCTGTTCTGTACGTCCTGGATCCCAGGTGACATCACTCTCCAGTCAGGACTACAGTGACCCAATTACTATTGCATAACACTGGTATCTCTCCAGGGGTTGTGTAACTACAAATCCCAGCCTGTTCTAGTATCTTGGGCGTAGTTGAGAGCTGGCAGCATCACTGGTTTTCCTGGCATAATGTAACTTACAGCAGACAAAGGAATCTCATCGCTGGGAAATAAAATGTCAGCAATCTAACCTGTAGTCAGTGCTTCAGTAGGTTATTGCAGGTAAACTCATGATATCACATTGCTGCGTTCCAAGGTACCTTTCTGTGATACGTCCCTTTGGAATTGGAGTCATAGGTAATGGCGTAACTAGGGCGTTCTGTATATAAAGTGCAGGTATTTCCGGAAAGGTGAGGAGACATTATTTCTTGCAGCGATAACGGCAGAAAGACGAACAGGGTTATAAATAAATCATTGTCTGATCCTGTCCCTCTCCCCGGTTACTGCGGATTCTGAGCAAAGTAACATTCAAAGACTTTTAAAGGATGAGATAATTAGTAGCATACCGAACTCTCCGGTATTTCATGGCGCTTGTGAAGTCTGTGTGTTTAGAGGGGTGATAGGTTGAGTAAATAGCATATATATATATAGTTATTGTTCTAGTAATTCTCAATTCAGTTATGATTGATTATAATAGCTGTTTCCAATGACATTCTATGCACACAAGAGGGAGGAGTTCAGTGGGCATTCTATGCACACAAGAGGGAGGAGTTCAGTGGGCATTCTATGCAAATGAGAGGGAGGAGTTTAGTGGGCATTTTATGCAAATGAGAGGGAGGAGATACAGTGGGCATTTTAAGCAAATGAGAGGGAGGAGATACAGTGGACATTTTAAGCAAATGAAAGAGAAAATTTAGTGAGCATTTTGTTTAACTATGAGGAAATTCAGTGTGCATTCTGTTCAAATAGAGGGAGAAGAATTAGCGAGTATTCTATGCAAATGAGAGGGGGGATGAACAGGCATTCTATGCAAATACAAGGAGATTAATTGGGAATTCTATGCAAATAAGAGGTAGGAGACTCGGTGGGTATTCTATGCAAATAAGAGGTAGGAGGTTCAGTGGGCATCCTATGCAAATAAGAGGGAGGAGATTCAGTGGGCATCCTATGCAAACAAATAAGAGGGAGGAGATTCAGTGGGCATCCTATGCAAATAAGAGGGAGGGGATTCAGTGGGCATCCTATGCAAATAAGAAGGAGGCGGTTCAGTGGACATCCTATGCAAACTAATAAGAGGAAGGAGATTCAGCAGACATTCAAAGCAAATAAGGGAGGAGAATCAGTGGGCATTCTATTCAAATGAGATTAAAGGGATTTAGTAGGTATTCTATGCAAGCGAGAGGCAGGAGATTGATTGGTCAGTCCATGTCTGAGGGAGGAGTTTATGATTAAGGCATAATTATTTGTAGGAGAATAAAATAGTGGAGAGATGTTTTCCCCACCTCTCACAGCCAGCAGCACTGTCCTAATGTGTAGTTCTATATCTGAGGTCTGCCTGTGACAGCAGCCATTGTGGTGTAGCCCAAACCCACAGGGAGAGACATAGTGCAGCTTGTCAGCGTTCAGTGGTGATAACTGGGTCACTGTGAGTCTGGAACGCCTCCAATTACATTTACAGGACTTCACATGATTCATCTTTTATTTTCTCTTGTCATCTGTCATCATGAATCTATTGTAGAGGAATAATGATCTGTTGTATTGAAGTGCTGGCTCGTGTGTATTTCATGGAACATCTTCTTTGTTGGCAGCTGCTGCGCTGGGAAACCTGGTGTCCGATCTTGCAGGACTTGGGTACGTTTTGTTTTTTTCCTCTATTCATTGTGGACCAAACCAAAGAGTATAAAAATAAGATATCAGGCGACTGATCTGTAATAAATTATTGGGCGCTTAGTGGAATATGTAGCAAATGTATCTAAAAAAACAAAAAAAAACAAATTACGCAATCGTAAGTTTAATGCGTTTTCCCTAGGCACTCCCCTCGAATGCATGTAATTTAGCTGATTTACGAGTTCAAAACCCTATCTTAACTTTTCCTTGCGTGTCTCTAGTCGGACGTATCACGTTGTCGTACGTAACTGCCTAAACCCGCCCACACTGTACAATTTAAATGCCTTCCTCCGCCCACAAAGCGTGTTTTCTGCTTGCGTAGGGATGACACGTCCGTTCGTTTGTAGTTGCGAACAAGTTACATATGATCAGAGTTACGATGCGTAACATCTGCTGTGCACATGCGCAGTACTTAAAAACAGCCAAATTACGCATTTAGCATGCGTAAATTCGCTGTCGTACTTATGTCTGGCTCTACCCCATTGTGGGCAACTGATATAGATTGTGAACCACTGATGTACATTTTATACATTATCTATCCTATGGATCCCTTATTAGATATGAACTCTGCCATCTGCTATCGCACCTGGTAGTAGACTAGAGTAGTGGGTCCCCGCTGAGAACAGCCCTATTGCGGAAGGGCCGTTCTCTCCCAGCCAGTTCCAGATCGATTGTTTTTGCCTTGTACAGGCAAAGCAATCAATTCCCGGATCATCGAACGTGGTTCCTCGGAAGGTAAGTAAAAAAAATCTAACCCTCCCTTCCCTGCAGCCTGAAACTAACCCTCCTTTCCCTGCAGCCTGAAACTAACCCTCCTTTCCCTGTAGTCTGATCCTATTCATAACCCTCCCCTTCCATGACGCTAACCCACCCTTCCCTGCAGCCTGATCCTATCCCTATCCATTCCTTTCCATGACCCTAAGTCTTCCTTCCCCGCTGCCTGACCTTAAGTCTTCCTTCCCCGTAGCCTGACCTTAAGTCTCCCTTCCCCGTAGCCTGACCTTAAGTCTCCCTTCCCCGTAGCCTGACCTTAAGTCTCCCTTCCTCGCTGCCTGACCCTAAGTTTCCCTTCCCCACAGCCTGACCATAAGTCTCCTTTTCCCACATCCTGACCCTAACCCTTCCTTTCCCACAGCCTGACCTTAAGTCTCCCTTCCCTACAGCCTTATCCTAACCCTAAGCCTCCCTTTCCCAGAGCCTAACCCTCCCCCTTAATCATAAAAGTCCAGGAGTGGTGTCTGCAGTGGGTCCGGCTGGCGGCGCTTCCGAAAATGATTGGGTTAGTATAACGATCGCATACTCGCCCATTCTGAAAAACAAAATAGAAAATGGCTGCCTGTTCGAAAATAGACATCCGAAAATGAACTTTCAGCTTTCTACTTCTAAAATACAGCCCTCGTGCCAAGAGCTCCCATCAGTAGGCTCGTACCACTGATTGAGAACCCCTGCTCTAAATGTTACAGTGACCTGTCAGCATGTTAGTATATGGACTTTTACATATTGTCAGTAATGAGGAACACCCTTATTTTTTATCATTCTGTGGTGAGAGGACGCAGACCCACCAAAATGACCCATTCCACCTGGTACAATACGCCCATTCAGCCTCATCTGCATGCCTATCCCCGCCCCCTTGTGGGGATTAGTCATGCAAATGTCACGAAACGCCCCATTGGACAGATCTCCTAGGAAAGAGACCTATTGTGTAACATCTGGCACGCCCACGCACAGTGCAACAAAAACAAACACTGACTTCCACATACAGCTTGCTGCAGTCAGGTGTCGGATGGAGGTCTGGATTTGGCACCCAGTTATTACATAGTCGTTAAGGCTGCACATTGCTGAAGGTTATTTTGTTGTTTTATATCACTTTGTGCCTCCATGATTGTCGCCCCCAAAATGTATTTTATTTTGAATATTTGTGTGTTTTTCAGGCTGGCCGGTTACGTTGAAGCAATATCTTCGCGGTTGGGTTTGCCGATTCCTGACTTGTCCCCTAAACAGGCAGATATGTGGCAAACCCGTGTTAGTGCACATATGGTAAGTGCGGTGGAGATGTCGTTGCCTCTTGTTCTCCCGTTTTCGTCAGCGATACAGCCAAAAGCTTAATTAAAGCTGTATCATTGCCGACACTTTTTGAATGATGAAAATTTGAATCCTGGAACAGGTACGATGTTGGTTGGTCTTATTTCGATAAGTTACCCGTTAGTGTTAGGCTGTGAGACGGACTGGGGGTCATTTTACGCCTATTTAAACTTTTGTATTGATATATTCTCGCGGTTGGGACCATTGATTGCGGAGCGTCTTCAGGCTGTGAAGTAAAACTTGTTGTCCGTTGATTTCTGCTCCGGAGTATAAATAATGGATGTTGCTGGAACTCGAGCATCCGCTGTTGCCAAATCTCTAATGTTCACTCTGGGATATGAGAACAGACCGAGGGGATGTATAATGCACTGTATAGAGAGGAGGCTTGTGCATTACTGAAAGTCATGTCTTATGGGTATTGGCGCTGATAATGGTCTGATTATCGACACTCTTCTTCAGGATAATCCATTCTTATGGGTGTATCAGTGACTTACAGGTCAAATGCCAATTAGAATGAAAAGTCTCGTTATATTTTGTGTTATGCTCTGAAAAACTTGGTACACACTCATACAATCATACACGAGATACAATGGCTCCTATGATTTAGACCGATGACCAAGCTGATTCCCATGTATAGATTATACTAATTTACCAGCAGATCTGAAATCATTATTATTCTTATTATTATTAATGCTTATTTATATAGCCAGCGCTATATATACAGCGCTTTACTGAGAGCATTAGACATTCACATAGTCTCTGCCCCTATTACAGCTACATACTAAGGTCTCTAACACATTCATACATACTTACACACACACACATTAGGGTTCATTTAGTCAGCAGCCAATTTACCTACCTGCATGTTTTTGGCTTGTGGGAGGAAACCCACACAGACACAGGGAGAACATACAAACACCACACCGATGAGGCCTAGTCCGGAAATTGAACTCATGACCTCAGCGCTGTGCTTCTTATCTCTCCTAAGCATCTGCTGAATACACACTGTACAGATATCTGTCTATGCTGCACATCAGATGCTGTGAGTTGGACAGACAAAGATACCTGCATACACACTACACACATTTGTCTGACATTGTACCATCGGTGATCATGATTTTTTAGGAAATTCAGAAAACCAAATCGCCACCTGTGACTGGTTTTATCATGTGAAGAATTGTTTTGGAATCGTACGCTTGATTGTTTCCAACTCTACTGGAGTATTCTGGTCTGTGTTGTTGAACGGACTTTTATTATACTATCTTATGCAGCAGAAAGAGTGGATAATATAGGGCTGCACCCAGATTTAAGCAGGAGCTTGAAATTAAGAGAGGAAGGTTACTCCTGGGCTAAACCAAGTTGATTTCAGGGGGAATAAAGGTAATTGTATTCTTTGCATGCAGGGATATACCTTTGCATTTTTTACTGCACACAGATACTGACCAGCTTTACTATCACACTGTTATTTATCACCTCTCATCTCTAATACTATTATATTATTATTA
>WWET01000640.1:32528-46646 GCA_011038615.1 Limnodynastes dumerilii | reverse complement strand
CAAATGCGCTCTTCCTCTACAATACAATGGCTTCCATAATTATATCTACTGCTCTTCTCGAGTTTTTTCGTTCTGCATGGTTTTAAAATTTTCTTGCACTCACTTTTGGTGCCAGGAAGCCTTACAATAGGCTTCACCTGGTCTTTGTTCTCTGGTTTTATCCTTTTTGTTTCTTATTGTTACCTATCTGAAACCATTTTCTGAGGTCAAATTTATCCTTATTTTTCTGTGTATTTTTTAATATATTGAGGAAGGTTTGGCAGTGCGTTCAGTAAGTATTTAATGATACAATAACGTATAGTGATAGCACCCATCTGTTAAGAAGGTTATTTGACGAATGTTAGAAGCAATGGTGTTAATTTTGGTGCTTATGGCTAATAAACTGTTTTGTTTCTGAGCACCCATATATGTTTACTGGAAAATATTGCTTCACCCCCTCCCCCATAATATCTTTACTTTTAAAGTAACATTCGCATGTAGAAAATTGTATATTTTGTTTTGTTTTAATTAAAGCCTTTTGGCAAGCACCATGGTAACCAAAGTCACATAGCACCTGTCAAAGTGAATAATATTTAAAATTTGAGATGTAACATGCTCCTTCTTCCTTCTCTTATATTACATGATATATAATTGGCCTTCCGGTAGCTTGTGGAAAGATGATAATGATTATCAGGTGCTGTGCATGTTTTAAAATTCTTTTTATGTAAAGGAGATCAAATAATAATAATGAGTCCACAAATGTATCCTCTATGTGAGAGACTTCTGTTATAGCTGACCGTCTCAGCTAATGTCAAGCTGAGACAACCAATCATAAAACATTTGACTGAGGTGGTCCTTACAATGGTTCCATGATGTTAAACATCGGAATGAATTTAGGGGGGGGAGGGATACACCTTTATTCTGTTTCCTGTCTTCCTACTTTCATGAATATCCTTTTTATGTCTCTGCTGTTGAAATATAAAATATTAACATGGCTTATTAATAATAATTAACGCCTTCAACGATCAAAGTCCTATGTATTTAAGACAACTTTACTGTCATTTTTATATGTATATATAAAAAAAAACACAAACGTATAGATGTCTGCGAAAATATTATTTCTCTTGAAATTTTTTTTATTATTAATACTTTAAACCCAGAGCTTGAATCAAAATTCTGCCAGCAAAATATCAGCAATTTCTTAATGTCGTGTAAAGTTCATTAAACATTGAAACTCATTTTGTTGGAGACATTGTACTTTTAGTAATTGTTATGAAACACCATTGTCTTTTGTTTACATTGCTCACCATAGGTAGACATTCTTTTATTTTATTTTATTTTAAGAAACTTTATCGCACAAATATTTATTAATATACAGTACAGACATACAGGACAGGGATAGACAGCATAGTACGTAATAATATACAGTATAGACATACGGGGCAGGGATGGACAGAATAGTACATAATAACATACAAGACAGGGATGGACATCATAGTGCATAATAATATACAGTACAGACATACAGGACAGGGATGGACATCGTAGTACATAATAATATACAGGACAGGAATGGACAGTATAGTACATAATAATATACAGTACAGACATACAGGACAGGGATGGACAGCATAGTACATAAAATACAATATAAATATAAAAATATCGCAAAATACAATAAAAGCAAGGCAAAATGCAAGGTGTCAAGCTTGGCAGATCAGGGAGGAGGAGATAGAATGCAGTGAGAGGTTGAAAGGGAGCCACCAGGTGGGGATGGGACAAGAGGGTAAGAAGTGAGAGGGGAGTGGTGGAGAAGGGAACAACACTAGGATGGAGGGCCCTGATCACGGGAGCTAACACAGTAAGTGTGAGGGGTGAACTTACAGAAGACATAACGAGGGGGAAGGAAGTGGACTGCTGTTGTGATTGGAGGAGAGGGGGATTTGTGTCAGAACGTGCACCTTGTTTTATGGTGTCAGCAATATTTAGCACTCACATACACACACTGTATGTTTATTTCTGCCAACTAGAGGGGTGTTTCATTTTATCATAGTGAAAAAGGTGTGACTCGATCAGAAGTCCTATTTCCGTATTTTTGCCAGATCTCCAGTGTGTTTGCAGATCACCTTTAAATGCAGAGAGAAAGAATGTTGTAAACCATAGACCAGTGAAACCCCCTGCACGTAGTAATCACACAGTTGACAATGGCTCCAGACCCTCCAACATGACCTGTTCCACTAGTTGCAAAATACTCTGTTCCCGAACATAAGTTAATTCATTAAAACCAGCTGAATGACAGATGGAAGCTCAGGAGTGGAGTATTGCGTACCTAATGGAAGGGGTCATGTTGATGGGTCTCCAAGCCACATTGCAATTAAAGCAATCCCCGTTGTATCCGGACTTCCATCTGGGCAAGATGAAGCCATGCCCGTCGCTATTAAACAATTTTTGACACCAGACCCTACCTTAAAACCGGATATTACGGAGGGCACTTAGTATGCCATGACTGTACTATTTACCTACCTCCCACTTAGCATATGCGAGCACCCACCATAGGAGTATCCAGGTACGTAGTGGTAGTGTGGTGCATGTGCGGTTGTAAAATTCAGGCATTTTCTGATCCTAGTTATCCCTTTTACGGCCCTTTCGCTAATCAGCACAACGCAGCTGTTAACTGTAGGACCTGGCCTACTGGTTCTAATATAGCAAAAAAGAAAAAAAAAAGGGTGCAAGAGTAAAGATAATAGCTTTAAAATATCAAATAAAGCTTGTTCTAGTTGAAGACCAACACTTCTGTAAAAATAATAACATTTATTAAAATAAAAAAGGAAATCTAGTTTTAAGCTCACATACAAGCAATGTTCACGGGGTGCTGCAATGTGTAGAGCAGCCAATCAAAGTGCAATGTCTTTAGGAACAGCTGTTATTGCAAAAAAAAAATGGTAAACGTCAATACCTAGAAACTGAAGTAATAATAGCAAGTATAAGACAAACAAGGGAGGTTACCCAATCAATAGGATGATGTAGATCCTCTTCACTCGGTATGCAAACTTGCTGTGCTTTCTAAGTTGCGCTCTCAGATCTTCACAGGACATACTGCTTTCCTCTACACTAAACAAATGCTCTGAATCCCGGTTACAGGACTTCTCTCAGGCTGCACCCACTCTCTGGATTAACCTTCCTCACCCACTAAGACTATCCTCTACTCTCCAAACTTTTCAAGTGCTCCCTTAAATCTCACCTCTTCAGACGAGCTTACCAAATTCCACAACCTACTTAACATTTGTCTACACTATCTACAACTACTATATTATATGGCTCTCATTTCATGATTAAACCAAACCTGTTAATAAATACAATAAATAAGTCCAATGTGGCAGGTGGCCAGCCCGGCACAATAGCCAGCCCAAGCAATCTCTTGCCCTTAGATGGGGGATGATGATGTAACAGATATAATCGTCTCTTACCCTCTAATTGAAGACAAACTTGTGTTGGCTTTCGGGTTACACAAACACAGCAGCTGTTCTGTTCAATATTAAAACTCATATTTAAAAGCCACAATCAGCTGCACTGGCAAATGCAGGCCTCCATAGATGCTTGTTTATCCAGCAACGCGTTTCGTGTTTCCAGAACACTTTCCCAAGCTGACAGCTTTTACGGGAGTCCCAATACGGTCCCATATTACTTTTTATGATTTTTACAAATAGTGCATGCCAGCATTTTGCTCTGGCATTTTTTATAAACTTTACAATTTTGGTAAGTTTTAATTCAATATTTATAGAAAATATTTTCTCTTCACAAAAAACATGCTTTCGTTATTTTGATTTTAAAATGAAAACTAAAAATACCTTATTAGAATTCAACATTACCAATGGTGCAATCGAAGGCAATTTAAACAATGAGCAATTCACAAACTCATGCAGTGGTGTAGCCTGAAGCATTACTACATCTTTTAGAGAATTTGGAATAAAGTACTGGATTGTGCTGCCTGGTTTATTTTTTTTTTTTATCTTCATTATATGAAAATGGTCTTTAATGTAATAATAATTTAGAGATGCAGCAGTGGAATTGCCAATGCAATTTGCTGCAAAACTCCAATTAACCAGATCACAGCCATTCAGCGGCATATTAATTATTCACAAATTGCTGAGTGTTTTGCCAAAACATCGGAATGATAAAAACCCGTGTGCTTCGGATTCCTTCAAACGATTGGAAGCCACTGTGCATCTGTCACCGGGACCTCCTGTCTACCCTTGATGGTGTCTATTGCTCTGATTTCCCAGTGACATATTGCTTAGCGCCAGACAAGTCTAATGCCATCTGTGGAGGTTATGCCATAGGGCAACGCCCATGTACTTACTGATTAGTTTGTGATATATCCATGTACAGTTTTGTGATCTGTGTTTTATTACGGTTAAAGAACAATGTTTTGTAGTGCAATAGAAGAAATTCTAAATCTTAATCAGTGTGAACAGATGTGTAGAGATCATAGCCGTAGGTCCGCCGTTTCTGGTCGCACTGTTATTCACCGGAAAGTTAGAAATTAAGCGTAAATATGGATCCAATGCTGTATGAAATCCATACTAGCTCATTAGTTTTCCCACAGACGTGGTGTAGGGGATGTGGTTGCCAATCCTGTAATCCAATGTTTGGCAGTGATACTGCCGACAGCTTTCAGTGCTCCGAAAAGTAAGTAAAAATAGTCCCCCCACTCCTTTCCCTAATTCTAACCCTAACCCTCCCTTCCCCGCTGCCTGACCCTAACCCTCCCTTCCCTGCAGCCTGACCCTATCCCTCCCCCGCAGCCTGACCCTAACCCTCCATCCCCTGCACAGAGTGGTTACTCACCTTTCCCTCGGTTCGGCGGTGGAGGTATTTCTGAAGGAGAATGGGTGAGTATGCCGAACGCCATACTCGCCCATTCTGAAAAAAAAAGTAGAAACTGGTAAGTATTCGAAATAGGGGCATCCGGAAAGGAACTTTCGGATGTCCCTATTTCGCAAATGACAATTTCTTACCGGAGAATGCAATCGCAGCTTAATCGCAGTTGTTCTGAAAGTTTAGCAACCAGGTCTGGATAAATGCTCTTCATTGACCATTTAAACAGTATGGTCCATCCTCCAATGTTAGTAACTTCCTTAGAACATTAAAGTTGCTATTAACCAAAAAAAAGAAAATATCCTTTAACCAATCGGTTAATCCTTTAACGGTTGCCGGTCTGGTCAGCTATATTTCAACAATGATAAAGCCACCAGCGGAATGGCAGCTTGTATCATTCCCAAAATGCTTGCAACATAGAAAATTGCTATAGGGAACGGGTACCAATTCAACTTGTTCCTTATAGCGTCAGGCAGCAGCTGTGGAGAGCTCAGGTTAGAATTTCTTATATAATGCTTTGTTCTAAGACATATATGTTTTGGAAGCAGAGCTGTACCTTTCGTGATCAGAACACGACACCTCTTTATTCGTTATCAATGATGTTTTAGTCTTGGAGCTAGATTTAGACCCTCCAACATGACCCATTCCATTAGGTACAATTTAATCTGCTCCTGAGCTTCCAACTGTCACTCACCTGGTATAAATGAATGAACTGATATTTTTAAAAATAAGGTGGTTACCATAGTAACTGACTGTTGCAAACTGAGGAGCAGAGTATTTTGTACTTAATGGAAGGGGTCATGTTGGAGGGTATTTAGCTTTACTGCCAAAAAGGAAAAGTAGAAATGTTGCTCCTAACAACCAATCAGATTCAAGCTCTCACTCTCCTATTACATACTTGAGAATGTCAGCTACAATCTGATTGGTTGCTCTGGGCAAAGTCTCCCCTTTTTCGCGGCGTAGTGAATTTAGTCCTTGAGCTCTTGCTATGCGTGTTCCTACACATCCATAACTGCACATAGATCTAGAAGCTGGACATTAAAGAACAGGGTTATGTGACAACATAAATGACATTATTTACCAATTTCTTTACAACGTGGATGCACTATGATCGAATAAACCGTCACAGTTATAATGCTCTATGGCGATCCGCCCACCACTAATGACTTAAGCAGCTGGAGACGGGAGATAAAGCAAAGTTAATTCCGTTAATCCTCATTGTGCTAATCAGATAAATGCTTGTAATGGCTAAACTCAATATCAAAAATATTTCAGCCTGCAGTCTATCTATTTTCAGCATTATAAAAATGAGGCTGAATGTATCAGTGGAATTCATCATTAATTTCCTCATAATGATTCTATTTGTATAAATTGAGGAGCCCGCAGACTTAGAGGATAAACAGCTTTGTATAGAGATGTATCTTATGTCTGCATCTTGTTACCCAAAGCTGATCGCTCATTTGCAATGAGCTTTTGTAGCCATAAAGACTAAGATAATGAATAGATCAGGGGTTCTCAACCCCATCCTCAAGTACCACTACCGGTCCATGTTTTTTAGGTCTCCCTGCAAAACTTGTGGAGCTTTCAAAATATAACTGTCAGTTATGAGCTCACCTCCAGCAAGGAGATTTAAAAAACTTGGACTGTTTGTGGTACTTGAGGACAGGGTTGAGAACCCCTGGAATAGATGATTAAATAAGGGTCCAATAATGATCGTTCGATACTGCAGACCGAATCTAACCCTTTGTAGCAGAGGTGAAACGTTGCTGCACCCAGAAGTGTACTCTGGATAAATGGCACCCACAGCAGGTCTATGCTACGATGCTTCCCCTGCCGGTTCTCCCGTGTTGTAGTGTGGCAGGGAGCTGGGTGAGAATGTTTCCTGGCAATTGGTGGCTGAAAGGAAGTGTTTCTTTTACTTACTTACTTACTTACATTAAGTTGGTTGTTGGGTTCTTCTCTTGTGCTTCTGAAGGTTGCCTCCATTACACATCTCCAACCTGATTGCACTCCAATACCAATATTCCCCCACCCTTTACACATTTCCCTCCCTCCGTTACATGTATCTATTCTGGCCCCTGTCACATTTACATTACACATCTCCCTCCTTGTCCGCCTTACATTACACATCTCCCTCCTTGTCCCCCTTACATTACACATCTCCCTCCCTGTCCCCCCTTACATTACACATCTCTCTCCCTGTCCCTTCTTACATTACACATCTCCCTCCCTGTCCCCCCTTACATTACGCATCTCTCTTCCTGTCCCTTCTTACATTACGCATCTCTCTCCCTGTCCCTTCTAACATTACGCATCTCCCTCCCTGTCCCCCCTTACATTACACATCTCTCTCCCTGTCCCCCCTTACATTACACATCTTCTCCCCCCCCCCCTTACATTACACATCTCTCTCCCTTTCCCCCCTTACATTACACATCTCTCTCCCTGTCTCCTCTTACATTACACATTTCCCTCCCTGTCAGCCTTACATTACACATCTCTCTCCCTGTCCCCCCTTACATTACACATCTCTCTCCCTGTCTCCTCTTACATTACACATTTCCCTCCCTGTCAGCCTTACATTACACATCTCCTTCCCTGTCCCTTCTTACATTACACATCTCCCTCCCTGTCCCCCTTACATATACATATCTCTCTCTGTTCCCCCTTACATTACGCATCTCCCTATCTCTCCCTGTCCCCCTTCATTACACATCTGCCTCCCTACCCCCTCTTACATTACACATCTCTCTCCCTGTCCGCCTTACATTACACATTCCCTTGCTGTCTCTCCTATATTATACATCTCTCTCCCTCTCTGTCCCCTCTTACATTACATGTCTCCCTCCCTGTCCCCCCTTACATTACACATCTCTCTCCCTGTCCCCACTTATATTATGCATCTCGCTTTCTGTCTTTCTTACATTATACATATCACTCCCTATCCCCGCTACATATCTCCCTCCATTTTCTCTTTACGTTACACATCTCTCTTCATATCTCCCTCCTGTCTCTCCTAGATGTATAACCGTCTCCCCAGTTATACATCTCCCTCTTTGTCTCACCTACATTAGAAATCTCCTTCCCTGATCTTCCTCACTGTCTTCCCTCCATAACACATCTCCCTCCTAACTGTCATGACACATTTCCTTGCCCTCCCGACATTACAAATCTTCCTCCCTTTTACTTACCTTGTCAATCTTCTATCACGTTCATCCAGCAGCTCCCAGTCACAGGCAGCAGTCAGAGATGTCTTTGCAAACCTTGTCACGGGAGGCAGTGTCAAAGGGTCATGGGGACATAGCCCAAATTCCCTGTGCCGCACTTTTGTTCAGCCAACGCCCAGAGCACTAGCTCTATTGTGGGCTGACCATGGTCTTCTCTGAAAAGAACAGTGCAGGGGCCTTATGTTCACATGCACAGAGATGCCCGCTCTTTCTTCTTCAGTGGAGAATTTGGACCTTGGTGAGACTGTTATCACTGTGCATGCTGTTGGATCAGCCATCTCTGTGTCCCCTTATTTCATGGCCCAAGAGCTGGACCCACAGATGTATCATTGTTGTTTAGAAGCCATCTGTAACTCCAGTTTGCCACAGTTATTGCAGATCTGTCCTTGTTCATAGTACAAGAAGAAGAAGTAGTAGTAGCAAATTAAAGGAGGTCCACAGGATCCACAATAAGCAGTCAGGAGTTATCTGCAGCAGTTACAGATACTGGAAGACAATCATCAGGTCATACACTGTCCTTATACTCGTTGTCACCGCTTTCTTCATCTCTCATCTGTGATTGCTGCTTTGCCCAGGTAAGTACTTTTTAAGGTGCTGGGGTTGGGATTAGGGTTATTGTAATGTCAGAAAAAGAAAAGGATGAGCACTAGGGAACAACAAAAATAATTCTTTAGAACTAATTGTGTAGAGCCTATTTATATTAGCAGAATGGGATGTCACAAAAAAAAAAAAAAACAAATGAAGAAATAAAAAAATGGACAAAAAAAAAAAAAAAAAAACAATTGAAGTATAAAATGAATAAAAATTGATACCTATATATCAATCCTGTAAAGCAGCAAGCGATGAGTGTGTGCTAACACCCAAAAATATGTACAACTAGAAAGAGATAGATAATCTGCGCTTATTAGAGGAAGGAATATAGGATATTTACAATATAGGTTGCAACTCTGATGGTAATTAAAATTGTTTTAATTAGTATAGAATTCAAATTAACCTCACCAGTAACCCACAAATGCACAATACAATATGATTAAAATTGCGGACTGTAAGACCATCCGTTGGAGGTCCGTAGCTAGAATATAGAGAGCCTCCTATAATGCTGCTATTATAATTGAGAACTTGCAATTGGGTTGTGATGCGTGTGCGAGCAATTGATGGTAAAGACACAATGTCAAATAGATACAAAGTTCCAGGCAGTGGAGGAGAAAGATGAATGTACCAGCAGGTGTAAATATATTGACAATGGGCCTGATCCAGAACTACGCATCGGAGTGAATTTACGCGTGGCGGAGACGTAAATTCGCAGTTTAGAACGCACTGCGCATGCGCACCATAGAAAATACGCACATTCACGTAGCGTAATTGTGAACGTATGGGCCATTCACGTATGTGTCACGTAAATACTTACGTGTGGGCGTGCCAAATTTACGTTACTCCAAAATACGTCTGAAATACGTGAAGTAGGCGGGGGGTGGTATTTAAAGTGTACAGTATGGGCGTGCTTACCTGCGTAAATTCGTTCAGCCCATACGTACGTGTGCGTATGACAGCGGTTACGTGTGAAAAAGTTAAGGTAGGGTTTGGGAAGCGTATCTTGACAAAATACGTCTGTGCAAGGGGTGTGCCGAGGGGAGTGTAGCGAACTTACGTGCACGAAAATACGCTCCGCGAATAAACGTACGGCACACGTAGTTCTGGATCTACCCCAATGTGAGTGGTCTTCCTCACATGTTGGAGTCTTTTCCACCTGATTGAAAATCTTTGCCGTGGATCACCTTACAATTCTCACACACCATCAGGAAAGCTGTCTACCAGATCGTGTGCGTCCTCGCGCTGTAAGGGGCTGTGTTAGTGCCCAGCACCTACGCACCACAATAGATGGCTCAGAATTGTATGGTTGAAAGTTTCATTAAAGGTATCAGCAGTTAAAAGAATGTGTGGTATGGCCGTCAACGCGTTTCGTCCACACAAGAACTTTTTCAAGACGAAATAGAGTGACACTACTAGAGGACGCTACTCACTCTATTTCGTCTTGAAAAGGAAGATCTTTTAAGGTAGATCTTCATGGGTGTGATATGCCATTCTTACGATCTGAATAATGACCATTACCGTGCCAGCACTGAAATGCCACCAGTGTTCACCGATCGGCATTTTTCTATCAGACAGAGCTGTTAATGCGACACCTGTCTAATCAAATATAGTAATGCCGACATGTTACAATAACCCTAACAGCAGGGCCATTAGTAGGGGCAGGTGAGACATGCAATCCCAAAGGGTGCGCCCCAAGGTGACTTAAGAGGGGTGCCCCTTTAAGTCACCCTATTCCCCAAGCTGCGACTCACATTGATGCCAGCTGCATCAGATAAGAGATTTGGCCGGTGTCGTTTACATAAACTGGATACGGGAGCCCTGTAGGACCAAATCTGTTTCATTGAATAACGCTGACCTCACATGTGAGGCAGTCATTCTTGGAAATAGATTTGGTCCTGCAGGGCTCCCGTAGGAGTATAACCACTACTGTCTATGTGAATGACGCTGTTAGGCAGCATCATTCAAGCAGAGCGCCATGGAGGAAGAGGCAGAAGAAAACAGAAGAGGTAAGAAAACATAAAACTAGCTTATTAAGTAGAAAAGCTGTTTATATAAATTGGCAGAAATGGAGGCTGGACACACAGAAAGGGCAGAAATGGAGACTGGACACAGAGAAGGGGCAGAAATGGAGGCTGGACACAGAGAAGGGACAGATATAGAGGCAGGACACACAGCAGGGGCAGAAATGGAGTCTGGACATGCATAAATAGAGGCTGGACACAGAGAAGGGACAGATATAGAGCCTGGACACACAGAAGGGGCAGAAATGGAGGCTGGACACACAGAAAGGGCAGACATGGAGGCTGCACACAGAGAAGGGACAGATATAAAGGCTGGACAAACAGAAGGGGCAGAAATGGAGGCTGGACGCACAGAAGGGGCAGAAATGGAGACTGGACACACAGAAAGGGCAGAAATGGAGGCTGGACCCATACAAGGGGCAGAATTGGAGGTTGGACACACAAGGGGCTGAAATGGAGGCTGGACACAGAGAAGGGACAGATATAGAGGCTGGATACACATAAGAGGCAGAAATGGAATTTGGACCCATATAAAGGTCAGAAATAGAGGCTGGACACACATACAAGGTGCAGAATTGGAGGCTGGACACAAATACAAAGTGGCAGAAGTTAATAGCTTGGCACATACAAAGGGATGGAAATAAATGGGGGGGCACTAAAACAAATTTTCTGCCCTGGACTCCGCTAGGTCTAGAAACGGCTCTGTCTAATAGTAACTGTCACAGCAGGTCCGACAGGGAGACTAAACGTTAAGTTATTGAACTTTCGGCATTGTACCGGTAGGTGCCATAACACATTTCTGTCTGATATGATACAATCAGCATTGTGCTAATGGCTGAATCACTGTCTAAATAGCGATATTCCAGAAGCTCTGTCCAGGGAAGGGGATTTTTCTTTAATATTTCCTTTCAGTTGAGGGCCAGAAAAAGCCCTGAGAATCCAAGGCCATTCCCATAACAAATATAATTAAACGATCCTTTCATTTATCAGACACAGTCATTAATGCACATTATCGTTTTACTTGTCATCACCAAATGCTGTCCATGCTGTGTTAATGCTTCTAAGGCTGCACTAATCGCCATCATGTGTCCTACACAATGATGGTTTCCATAACAACTGCAAGATACGCTGTTTTCTAAGTCATTGCCGAGATTAATTCTGTCAGATCTTCTGTTAAACAATTTGTGGAAGTGCTTAATAAAAAGTAAAGGAGGAGGTGAGAGGGTTGCCCGGTGTTTGGAAGAGATAACGGATATCAAGGATTTTACACATGAAACTATTACAATTCTTGTGTACAATTCCCAGGTCTCCGCTCCTCAAACTCCCTCTTTGCAAGTGAGAAATAGAAGCCTATTTACTGGAACTGATGGATTAATCCATCTCTGTGTTTAGAGGAAGTCAGCGATACAGTGTTAATTGCTACAGGCTTATATGACAGCAGAATAAGAGCGTGTCGATTTAGTGTCACTGTATCAAAATGTCCCCAGGGACTTACAGCATTCCGGCAATGTGATTACAGTTATCTATTAATAAATCTTTATGTCCTGTGTGGACGCTGGTGACAGTTTTAAGACCTACAGGTGAAACAGGACGATATGCAGAATTACCTGGCGTTAAGATATAAAATTCTAACAGTCATATAAAACCCTCAAACCATTTTTCCCATCACAGTCTTTCAGTATTCAAGGTTTGCGCTGAATAAAGATATTGGACTGGATTCAGACTTAAGAAGGAATATGAAATTAAGGACCGTATTCACAGTTACGTGAACAGAACAGAAACGGTAGGTAGATAGTGTAAATAAGTTACTATGCATGTGTAGTAGCTCAATTCTTAAAACAACGTATGTAAGATGAAAACTACGTAACTGTGAATCCGGACCTAAAGTAAGAGAGGAAAGTTACTCCTGGGCTAAACCATGGTGATTGCAGGGGGAGTAATATTTCATCTGTTGCAAACAGTATTAGAGTTGAGAGGTGATGTTTCCTATCCCAAGTCTAAATACCAGTTTGATAGTAAAGCTGGTCAGTATCTGTGTGCAGTAAGCAATTCAAAGATATATCCCTGCATGCAAAGAATACAATTACTTTCACTCCCCCTAAAAACAACATGGTGTAGCCCAGGAGTGACTTTCCTCTCTTATTTTCAAGCTCCTTCTTAAGTCTGTATCCAGCCACTTGAATTGCTACAATTGTTATACTTAAAGCCTTTGGAAACTCATATACGCCATGTGCATATGACCAATGGCGTATCTCCAGGAAGGAGCCCAGCGATGCCGCTCTGTTCATCCTCAGTTGGCACCAGGCTCCTCTCTAAAATTGGCTACAGCTGGTGGTTAGGTCCACCTCTGCATTTGGCCTTGAGCTCAACTAAACAATGACATTTCCCCTTGGAATAGACTGGTACCAGATGACCTTTAGCAGCACAGGAGACACAGGTGTCGGTAATGTCACTTCTGCACTATGAAACGTCTACCAGGTTTTTCTTGAAGACCGCACAGTTTCGGCTGATAGAAGATCAGGACTGAATGTGATCTGATCAGAACGGACATTTGTACTTTTCTGTGATCAGTGTAAATAACTAATGGTGGCAGACTCCTAGCTTTATATAACTATATGTGCCACCTTATTTCTATCTGGTGTAGGAATAGGCCGGTGGTGGTAAACTGTAATGACAGTAACTAATTTGGCAACAATACAGCTGACACCACCGCATTGGCTTTATCACTGTCAAAATCATTAAAACAAGTATAGTGAAAAAAATATTGTCTCACCTTGTCCTCATTCCTGTTCCCGCCCACTCTCTCTCCTCCGCTCTGTCCACACTCTCTTCTGCTCTGTCCACACTCTCTCCTCCGCTCTGTCCACACTCTCTTCTCCGCTCAGTCCCTGCTCTCTTTTACGTTCTGACCCTGATCTTTCCCCTGCTCTATCCACACTCTCTCCTCCACTCTGGCCATCCTCTCCTCCGTTCTCTCCTCTGCTCTGTCCCCGCTCTCTCCTCTGCTCTGTCCCTGCTCTCTTATGCTCTGACCCTACTCTGTCCTCTGCTCTGTCCACACGCACTCCTCCCCTCTGTCCACACTTTCTCCTCCCCTCTGTTCACATGCTCTCCTCCCCTCTGTCCACATGCTCTCCACCCCTCTTTCCACATGCTCTCCTCCCCTCTGTCCACACGCTCTCCTCCCCTCTGTCCACACGCTCTCCTCCCCTCTGTCCACACGCTCTCCTCTGCTCTGTCCACACGCTCTACTCTGTTCTCTCCTCTGCTCTGCCTGTGCTCTCTTCCGTTCTCTCTTCTGCTCTGTCCACACTCTCCCCTCCGCTCTGACCAGGCTCTCTCTTATGCCCTGACCCTAATCTCTCCTCAACTCAATCAACTCTCCTCTGCTCTGTCCACTCTCTCTCCTCCGCTCTGTCCCT
>WWET01000640.1:12209-31497 GCA_011038615.1 Limnodynastes dumerilii | reverse complement strand
CGGACTTTAGGACTGGGCATCTCCTGTGGCTCAACTTCGGAAACCCGGGCCGTGTTTGAAGTTAATTCCATAGTCGTTCCAGGATGTCTGGTACATGAGGGGGATGATAGGTGGACTGGGACTGTGATTTCCTTTTTTGTTTTTAGTGTATGTAATGTTGTATTAAATTAATTTTTTATATGACATACTGCACCAAATGTTTTCTTTTTTATGGTTTCTATTGCATGTGACTTGGAAGAAACTACAGAAGATTGGAATAATTACTTTATATACTCTTTTCTAGACTGCCTGCAAATTAGTTTTACATATTTTGGACATTGAAAGTTATTGCATTGCCTTTTATACATAGTGATTAATTTATTTAAAGTGTAGGAATAGAGAGCGCTAGAAGATTTGAGTTATTTACCTTCTATTTGCAGGGGTGTTAGTATGGCCATAATAATTGCCTATGGCAGAAACCCTTTGATCTATAGGACAAAAGGAAAATCCCTATCACAGAAAAACTGATATTTGCACAGGTAATATGACTTATTTCCACTCTAACAAATCTTCCTTCAGTGCTTTCATCTCCAGGGATGAAATCTTTACTGAATGTGTCTCCAAATCTCATTAGCAGCCATACTAAATGTATTCTGAGACTGATGAATAAATTGTCCAAAGTTACTCAGCAAAAATCCTTCCACTGAAAAATGACTGGTTACTTGACATACTCTGTTCTATCAATATCGTTACTGATTGGCAGACACCAGGGGAGAGAGGAAACGCCTGCACTGTAAACTGACTAAAGGGAAACGCCCCCTTGTGAACTGAATCCCGCCTCTCTGTGAAACATGTCTTTTCGCTTAAGTCTGGATGGGTGAAACGCGATGCGATCAGTTAACATGGATTTGCACATAGGCGTAGTGTAAAAAACGCTGCTGCAATCTGACTGAAACGTATACAATTCAGCAACATTTTTAAGTTGAGATATGACCCAAAAGTCCAAACCAGAATTCCAAAAAGTGAACATTTTTGAGCTTTGCAAACAGAACACAACACCGACCAATCCAAACCTATCATTATAATGCTTTCCGACATCGGGGCGAGTTGCGATCACCAGTGGGAGGGGTTTATTATTGCAATTTACAATAGAGGATGAGATTCGGGCGCCCAAGTGATTCAGACGTACAATCCATCAGCATTTTAAGTAGGGACAGGTAGGAAATATTAAGGCAGGGTCCTGCAATCAGAACTGAGTACGACCAATGGGATTGGTCTCTTAAGTGCTTGCACGGATGCATGGATATGGCGGGGATCCTCGTTGGCGCTGCGTTTGACTCGACTCGCATCCGGTCTATAGTTACTAAAACAATGGTTGGTTACCACATAATCCAAATGTGAAAATGCCTTCTATATAAAAGTTCTACATATCACATACTCAGATCATCAGAGCTTAGGACCACATCCAGACTTAAGAGTGCTTTCTTCATGCACGGAGCTTTGAATATTCGCACGCAAGAGGCTCGTGCATTCCCACTTCATTCCCTCGCACGTGCACAATTTAGGTGACTTCCATGTCCATGGCTTTACCTTAACTTCCTCACAAGTATCGCTGTGCGCGCTGAATGCTCAGATGTACGAAAGTGCCTAACCCAACCCATACTGTACAACTTAAATGTTTCCCCCCTGCCCACACACATCTACATGCTCTCTATTCATGCATATTGGGCCGGATCCTGACCTATGGATGCCTGAGATCAGTACGGCCGGCATCGTAGCGGGGAGTGCACAGCCGTGTACCTGATCGTAATGGGGCTTTCCCAGCCCCGTCCCCTCATTAGCATGTCTATCTCTGCCTTCACGGAAATGCGTGATGGGGGGGGAGAGCCCCCTTTTCGTCAGCATCAAGCTCTGCCTACCCCTGTAACACTATGAATTACAGTAGTGATGGGCAGGACGAGGCGTAATAATGCAAAATGCATAAATAGAGTTATTATACCTTGTCCCCATACCAACAACTATCTCTTCCTCCCAGATCTCCCAGAGGGCACAGATATAATTTAGGGAACCCTGCATTAACACTACTGAACACAGCATCACCCTCCGTACAGACCTACATAACGCCCATGGCTATAGATGTGAATTTTGGGGGCCTGATTCAGAGATACGATTTTATCGGTATTTAGGTGCGTATATTTAGGATCTTAAGAAATGTGCATCATTGCGCATGCGTAGTAATAGTGCAACGCCATCTACGTAGAGGACAGGATCCTAAATTTGGTAAGCGCGGACCTGTGAATCGATCGCAAGCACTTAAGATCCGAAGTGCTGCGTAAATCTAGGACCCGAAGGATTTGCATGGAAATGGGCGTGGGTGAGGCATTGAGATGAGGGAAAGTGGGCGCGAGCAGACAATTAGGATCTTAAATAAACGCAACTAATTCACTTAAGATCTCAAATGACAACGTAGAGTTAGTGTTAGTCAATGGTGGTCTAACTTTAAGATCCGCTGCTGTTTGCAAGGGGAGTGACTGTTTATTCAGTGGGCTGCAACCTGCTCCGACCTCACACTTAGATGCGTATATTTGAGATCCCATCGGCAGCGGATCTCTGAATCAGGCCCTGGACACTTATGTAGGTGTGCACTCACATTCCTCACATATGCAGTACAGAGAATCACAGAAAACGGAATGCGTATTAAGTACAATCTCTGGATCGTTCCCCGGGGCCTGCATGTTATTAGTCTCACAAATTGTCCGTTTTGTATTTCTATTTTTATTATTCTAGAACCGAGCAGCTGGGAAATAAAAGGCCGTTACTTACTGAGAACATCTAATTTCTTACAGACGTCGGATCGTTTTCCTTTCTTGCTATTCTGTGAGCTGAAAGCTAAGGCTCTGAATGTGTTACATTCCCTCCATGAATATGTTCCCAGGCTGCAGTGAGGACCTCACACAGCAGTCACTGCTGCTATTTCATTAGAACTCATTTTATCTAATGAATGCAGAAATGAGGATGTTGTTTGACTTTAATTACTGCCAAGCCATTATGTGATCAAAGCCATATAAAGAATAATTTGGAATTCTGTTAACCTTATGGCAATATGTGTCAGGGTGGCACAGTATTACCAGGCTTCATTATACACAGTACAAAGAATGGGCATGAATATAATATGTGTGAGAACTGAGAGGGGAGACAAAATCCTGGTTCCCAACTTATTGTAATAGCACTATCATGGCGCTGCACCGAACTGGCTTGCCCTGTACTGCCAAAGGGGTGTGTCCTGTACCGCCAAAGGGGTGTGTCCTGTGAATAGCCCCTCCCATGGGTGTGTCTAGCACTGCCAGGAAAACTATCTCTCAATAAAAATGGCAGCCTCAGTATTTATTGATTGTTACATTGTAAGTGAATAAATACTTTCAGGTTTTTTGTGGAGACTGTGAATAGGATCCGCTGACTTCTTCATCTCTATAGAAGAGATAAAAATAGGTGACACTGCAGCTGATTCACAAGAGACCAAAGTGTATTTTTCATTTGTGTCTCCATTATTGAAGTCATGTTGTCTTAGATAACTGACAGCCGTTGATTACATTTTGGCCTCCATGAAAATGGCCGCCTCCACAGGTTTTAATGCAATGAAATAGGACGCAGTTTCTAAATTCTGTCATTATACCGCAATGACTTATGGAACTGGATAAGCATCAGGGAGATTGGCGACGGTCCAGGGAGTCAGGAAGATCACCCACTCTTAAGGGAGTCTGCCAGATATTCAGGGAAGGTTGACAACTACAATCAAAATATATATTTTTTTTAAGGTGACCTGGAGTAAGGAACAATATTTCAGCATTATGCAGCTGATCCTATAACTAAATAAATTGTGTGCTTCTAACAAATAAAATATACCCCCAGCATACTGCTTATTAACCAGTAACCTGACAATTACCTGTCAAATGAAAAAGCAGAATTAATACATACCGTTGTCAGTCCCCACTTAGAAACTCTTCATTCTGAAATATGGACATACGAAAGTTCCTTTTCAGATGTCCCTATTTTGAATAGTACCCTCTTTAGAATTTTTTTTTAGAATGGGTGAGTATGCCTCCACCGCCACTACCGCCGGACCACAGGGAAAGGTGAGTAACCTCTCCCGGGAGGGGGGAAGGGAGGCTTAGGGTCAGGCTGCAGGGGACTGAGGGTTAGTGTCAGGCTGTGGGAGATGGAGAGTTAGGAACAGGTTGTAGGGGAGGGAGGGTTAGGGTCAGGCTGTGGGAGATGGAGGGTTAGAAACAGGTTGTAGGGGAGGGAGGGTTAGGGTCAGGCTGTGGGAGATGGAGGGTTAGGAACAGGTTGTAGGGGAGGGAGGGTTAGGGTCAGGCTGCAGGGGATGGTGGGCTAGGGTCAGGCTGCGGGGAAGGGAGGGTTAGGTTTAGGGTAATGAGAGAGGTGGGTTAGGGTCAGCCTGCAGGGGACTGAGGGTTAGGGTCAGGCTGCAGGGAAGGGAGGGATAGGGTCAGGCTGCTAGGAGGAGAGGGGAGGGTTAGGGTAAGAATTAGGGGAAGGAGTGGGGGCTTTTTTTACTTACATTTCAGAGCACCGAAAGCTTGGTGCTCCATGGATCGATTGTTATGGCTCATCGAGGCATATGCAATCGAAATCCCAGCCAGTTCGAAACTGGCTGGGAGAGAACGTCCCTATCCAAATAGAGCCGTTTAAACAGGGACCCATACCCATTACATTCACAGGTTTATATATGTGACAAGCACCTGTCACTTTCAAAGCTTTTTTGCTATAGGTGATACTAACTCAAACAATGAAAGTTCCATTATTGGTTCATGTGTCATGTGAAAGGCACCCCTTAAGGACTCCAATTATCTTCTGCAGACTAGGCTTGTTTTAAAACTATGGACCGATACAGAGTTTGAAAATACGAAAAAAAACAGGAGGAAAGTTACAGCAGGACAAACCATTTTGAATTTAATGGGGAGTCAAATGAATTGGTGGGATAGAACCACAGGAAGGCCAGGAGAGAGAGAGATCGTTGAGAAGCAGAACACAGACCCCCTAGTGGCCAGAAAATTAAATACATGTTATTAATTGCACAATGCAGGTTTTTTTTTGAGCTGAGGGGTGGGGCCTCTTTCTCTCTTAGGGTAATCCCAGGACTGCAGTACCGGCCCTGACCAGATGGAGGCCCTGCTAAAAGTCAGATGACCGACCATACAGATCTTAAGATAACTGGCTTAGAAAATGATTGCAGTATACAAATTATCCTCCTCTTCTGGACTAAAATAAATTTATTAACAGTAATCTTTCAACTCAAAAATAAATAAGATCACATTGGAGCCAGGAAGAAATATGAATTTACAGTAAGAAATCCAATAGATCATAGAGAAGGGACAAGCATAGCCCTAAAAGCTTGTATTTATTAATGTAAGATGACAAACCAGAAAAATTTCAACTGTGCTTTGATAAATTATGTACATGTTCCCACTCTGCTTTCCGGTTGAATAATTGACCCATTAAATTCAAAGTGGCATTCCATTCAGCACTAAATGACTCAGGTCTGTTTCCTTGGCTAACAGATAGTATTTCATCGTACAGATAGCTTGGAGCCTCATCGACGTTCTATCAATACGTGGTATCACAGGGCATGGTAGGGTATAATAGAAAAGAAACAACAGAATGATACATTGTAGCCAGAAATGTAACTAGACTTTTGGGCCCTGTGGAAGTATTAAAGAAGGGCCCCCATGTTCATGAATAAGATCATTCCACACCTTCTCTGTCTTGCTGAGGCTCCCTCTACAACTAATAAGCCAATGGCTGCTGTTTGACCAACCATACTGTCCATCACCAAACCAATCCCAAGCTTCCATTTGTTTGACAGTAGTTACTTCTTCATCACTCGAGGGAAATTTGTTAAGGAGTAGGTGGCCCTTTGAGTAAACCACCATGTGTGTCCAGGCAGTCTAAGATAGCTGCCATTTCCCATTGTTTTATGTACTTTTTTGTGTATGTGTTACTACTGTGTAGACCCAGACGTTACCAGGCCAAGACATGCTTGGTAGGAGCTGAAGGTACCTGATACTAACATTATGCAATGCTAGCCTCTACTGCACATATGTGGAATGTAGAAATTAGTAAGATAAAAAGAACTAATTAACTTGCTTTTATAATCTAATAATGTCGGAAGTTCCAGCTCTGTTGCTGTCGCTGTATAAAGGTCAACTCCCCAGCCCCGCCTAGGGGCTGACAGAAGAAGTGCCAATTTAACCTGTCCAGCTCGACAACATTCCAGGTAGGGGCTCCTGGACCTTAGCTGAACATTATCAATCAATATCGACCAGCCGAAGCTAAATAATATGTATGTATTTTGCTTAATTCTTAATTAAATATCATAGTTTATTAAGAATTGTCTTGTGTTGTCTCCTTTAACTCTTGGGGATAGATTTACTAAGCTGCAGGAAAGGAAAAGTGGAGATGTTGCCTATGGCAACCAGATTCTCTCTCTCACTTTCCTATTATACACTAGAAAATGTCAGCTAGAATTTGATTGGTTGCTATAGGCAACATCTCCACTTTTCCTTCCCCGCAGCTTAGTAAATCTGGCCCCTGGTATTTAAGGAATCCTCAAGTTCCACCGGGAACACCATGCCATCTACTACACACACAATACACGTTGAACCAATTTAGTTGTCAGGAACTAAATGAACAAATGCAAGTGTAAAGCCTCCATCATCAGACCCTCTAACATGACCCATTCCATTAGGTACAATATAGTCCGCTCCTGAGCTTCCAACTGTCACTCACCTGGTTTAAATGAATTAACTGATATTTAAAAAACAATTTGCCTTTTCTACAAAGGTGGTTACCATAGTAACTGACAGTCGGAAACTGAGGAGCAGAGTATTTTGTACCTGATGTAATGGGTCGGAGGGTCTGCATCATTTCATATATGTTGTGTTTTGCAACATTGTTATACAATATATTTATATGAATGTTTCTAGTAGAGTATTATTGTTGTCCATTTATTTACAAATTAAGTTTTATGGTTCTTTGAAACGTTTAAAATTTAAGCAAGTCAATTTATTTTTTCATTTTAGCAAGCATAGTTTGACAGTTACAACAATTTTGACATCATCTTAACACCACAACTTGGTTACTTATTATTTCCAGAACTGTATTTGCCGTCTCCTAAGTCATCTGTCAAGATGCTGTGTATGTTTTCAATCTCTTATTAAGCCACCTGTTTCCTAACGTAGATGTCTCAGGGATGCAATCCACGGTTCTGCAGCTGGGACTTAGCATATTACCTTGAACATCAAGCCTGAAATGTACTTGGACAGTGCGTGGTAATTGGAATTGATGACAGGATGACATGAAATATTGTATTAATTTTTGATTGTAGCAGACAGCCAAGAGTATGCATCAATTGACTCTTGTTAAAAGATTTTCCCTATAGGAGGCGATATTAGAAAAGTATGTCACAGACTGGTAGTTACTCTTATCATTATATATTCCACAGATAGGTGCATGCAAGAAAGGAGTAATTAAAGGAAAAATTATCTCAGCACGATCCTTATTAATCCATAGCTAACCTGCCATTCTATCTATAAAATCTAATGCAGTAATATTAGTTACACACATTTGCAAATATATGATACGCCACCGATCATTTTCAAGGCTCTTCTGCTGTAAGTGGAACAAAGAGATTTGAGGTATGAGGGCGCAACTCTAAACCAATGGCAAGCAGTCACAACACCTGTGGACAGGGGCGGAACTACCATTGGTGCAATAGGTGCAACGGCACCGGGGCCCATGTTGATACAAGGGCCCACAGCCATCATCACTACACCGCCAAAGCTACCCACCAGGTTACCTAGGATATTATCGGGACCAAAGCATATTTTTTGCACCTGGGCCCACAACTCGCTAGTTCCGCATCTGCCTGTGGAGTCCACCTATCTCCACTAGTATAAGAACAAAAACAGATATCGTGGTGAGGGCGCTGTAATTACTAATTGGTATACCAAAGACAAGTATACCAAAGGATAGAGAATAACTTAATTAAAAAGGTATAAGTTGTAAAAAACCATATAAAAATGGATAGCCCTTTTACACAAATCCCCAAGTACAGGTAATAATATCTAAACCAATAGGAATACAACGGTACTACAAAGATACAAATGGTATAATTATGTATTGTATCTAGCTATAGTGGTAGAAAAAACGAATATCTACAATCCTGGGTTAAACTATTACCATTAGTAGCAATAAATATGGATACTCTATATCTCAGCTTAATGGTTAAAGAAAAAAAACAGTTTCAGCATAAGTATAAATAAATAAATGTGAATACCAGTGGCAATATTCATAGGTCTTAACGCATGGTATATAAAGTCCAGCTCAAAAAGAAAATAACAACACAAAAGTCTCTTGTTAGAGTTTCTCACAGTTCTGAATTGTGTCCTAGGGCCTGATCCAGACCTACGACCGCAATCGCCCGCGAGCGTAGCGAACGTTCGCCCGGGCGTAAAAACTTTCACACCCATAACACTCCCATTGATTGTACCTGCTTACGGCGGCTGAACCCTACCCTAAGATTTTCCAGCGTACGTGCGAATTTTCTTACCGATACGCTTTCTCACAGTTCTGAATTGTGTCCTAGGGCCTGATCCAGACCTACGACCGCAATCGCCCGCGAGCGTAGCGAACGCTCGCTCGGGCGTAAAAACTTTCACGCCCATAACACTCCCATTGATTGTACCTGCTTACGGCGGCTGAACCCTACCCTAAGATTTTCCAGCGTACGTGCGAATTTTCGTACCGATACGTGGGTCGTACTGGGCTTAGCATGCCCATACTGTACAATTTAAATGGCTATCCCCACCTCTGTGTAGTAACTCCAGCGTCCAGACTATCGCCGTAAAAAACGCACGCCCCTTGAGCGAAAAATACGCTGAAAATTCGCTCGCTGTTCGCTCATGTCCTTCGGTCAACCGGAAGTTGTCATACTGCACATGCGCAGTGCGTTTTTTTTCACGAATTTTTGCTTACGATGAGCGTACGCTCGCTTGCGGTCGTAGCTCTGGATCAGGCCCCTAGTCCTCAGACTGGAGATGAATGGAGGTAGCAAATGTCCGTCCTATTACACTCTTCCATAAATGTCAATATGCAGTTAAAATCCTTATTCCTCCATGAGGGAAAAGCCTCTGTTCCCCCAAGAGGGGGAGGATGTGGAAAAAGGGCAAAGGAGAGCAAACGAATGAATAAAATACAATTTAATATAAAAAACACTTCTGAACAATAAAACAAACAGTGAGGAAAAGCAGGATGGATCGTACCTAGCGCGCCCTCAACAGACAGACAGCACATGGATGACGAGGTCCCGGGTAACGGCTGAGTGACTGGAGAAGGCAGGTCCAACGAGCGAATTCCTCTGTACGGCACACACCCCCCGTATAATGGTCTATGGTATACCAATTAATAATTACAGCGCCCTCACCACGATATCTGTTTTTCTTCTGCTGTAAGTGCTTTAAATAGTGAATAATTCACTATTCAAAGTGCTCCCTTCAAACACTCCCTTAAAACCCACATCTTCAGACTAGTCTACCCTTCCTCCACCTAAGCTTACCTGCCCTCCCCATCTTCATCACTGTGGCTCCTGTTTATTCATTTTATTCATTAGTGAGCTCTACCTTTATTCACATAACCAATACAGAATTAGAAATAAAACTACACTATATCAGTATATAAAAGGTATGCCTCTCCCTGTAATGAATATAATAGATATTGGAAGGTTTCTTACATTTAGAGAGATGTTCCGTTACATAAGTCACCCCTGGGCATCCCCGTTGTTCTTTTCCATTGACATTTTCCTCAGTGTAAAAACGCCTTATCGGAGATTAGAGTAAACCTTTACACAATGGGCCTGATCCAGAGCTATGAAATTTTCGCACGACGGGCGAATGCGAACTTTCGCTCGTGCGTATCAACATACACGCCCCTAACACTCCCATAGTAAAGTCCCTGCTTACGGCGGCTATACCCTACACTGGGTACGACCGTCGGCCGTACGAAATTTCGCACAAAATACGCTGTGCGTACGGGCTTAGCACGCCCATACTGTACAATTTAAATGGCTATCCCCGCCTCCCTGTTGTAAAACGAGCGCCCAGCCGACCGTCGTACTGAACGCACGCCCCTCGAGCGAAAAATTCGCACACCATACGAACGCTATACGCTCATGTCGTCCAGCCGACAGGAAGCTGTCATACTGGGCATGCGCAGTGCGAATTTTCGTACGAAAATACGCAAAAAACGGGCGTACGCTCGCCCGTCGGACAGCAATTTCGTAGCTCTGGATCAGGCCCAATGTGCCCAAATAACCTCTTTCAGTACAACAGCAAAAGAACACTGGTAAAGGAAAGGTCTGAATCTCCACACGATCTGAGTGTTCTCTGATAGAAAGCATCACTGGGATCTTTACTAAGAATTTATGTGCACAAAATGCCGTTTGAGGGCTTCAAATATTTTAGATTTAACGTGGTTACTATTTAATGAACGATTTAGTATTGTGTGTATGGGACACGGTATTTTGCATCTAAATAATTGTTTTTATAATTTACAGAATGTTGACTGACATAGGGGCATAACTACAAGGGGTGCAGCTGCTATGGGCGCCCGGAGGAGTGTGAGGACCCTGATAGCCACTCCCCCTGCACTGTATGCAAGCTATCAGAGGTTGACAGCTTAAAACAGTGCTTGGTACATGAGCTGAGCGCTCATACATGGAGTGCCAAGCACTGTTTTAAGCTGTCTGTGTCTGACAGCTTCTAGCAGGCAGTGGCTCCACCCCCAGCCCCACCTAGTCCCACCCATGCGGACCCAGATCCCGCCTCCTTGCTATATTTTTCTTTCACAATTTCTGTGAAACATTTTTTGGATTTATGAACCTCAAAAACAGTCTGAGCCCTGTCTGAGTGACTGGAAGTCATATTGGTCTATCCTCCAGGAAGATTTGGAAAAAAGAGGGGACATTAGAGACAGGCCAGTGCTCAGAGGGACAGGGGTAATACTTATGTTGTTTAATTGTATTGAGTAGTATTTTTAGGTAAATGCATAGTGGGTTAGAGGGGTGGGGGGGGCTAAAAAGAGGTTACTTAAAGACTAGTGGACAGGTTGTAATTGCAGCGTCTCCCTCCCTTAGAGTTTTGGGATTTTTATGTTTAATATTTGCTTTTGTTTCTTCCTCTGCAGACGGTGCATGGTTGGGTGGTAATATGGTTGGGTGGTAACATGGTTGGGTGGTAATATGGTTGGGTGGTAACATGGTTGGGTGGTAACATAGTTGGGTGGTAACATGGTTGGGTGGTAACATGGTTGGGTGGTAACATGGTTGGGTGGTAATATGGTTGGGTGGTAGCAGTGGGAGGTCAGCAAAAAAGGGGTGTTGGTGCATGGAGGAATTTGGCAGAAGGGGGGAAACGGTCTGGCAACAAACACAACACGGGACTGATGCGAGGACATTGTGCCCTGGTGGTTGGGTCCTTAGGATCTGCCACCTTTAGGTGCTGGGTGCACAGTTATGAACAGGATTGAGTGTTCTTGATGGAAGACCATATTCGAGGGGGTGCCAAGGTCACAAAGAGTTGACCTATGGGGGTTTGTTGAAGGGAACGTGCTGAACCCCCCTATCTGCTATTTGGGCTCTTCACCTATTCACTCCTGGATAACACATTAATATAGTCATCAATTCTAATTTGGCCCCAATTTAATAAACCATGTGCCTGCAGCAAATGTCTCTATGTCATTATTTTGTTAAGGTGCCGGATGGATGATGTGTGAGTGGGCACTCTGTGTCTGGCTGGATGATGTGTGAGTGGGCACTCTGTGTCTGGCTGGATAATGTGTGAGTGTGCACTCTATGTCTCGCTGGATGATGTGTGAGCGGGCACTCTGTGTCTGGCTGGATGATGTGTGAGCGGGCACTCTGTGTCTGGCTAGATGATGGGATGGTCGGTGTCTGGCTGGATGATGGGTCAGGGGACGCTCTGTGTCTGGCTGGATGATGTGTGAGCGGGCGCTCTGTGTCTGGCTGGATGATGGAGGAGGGGGCGCTCTGTGTCTGGCTGGATGATGGGGGAGGGGGCGCTCTGTGTCTGGCTGGATGATGGGGGAGGGGGCACTCTGTTGATGTGTGAGTGGGCACTCTGTGTCTGGCTGGATGATGTGTGAGTGGGCACTCTGTGTCTGGCTAGGTGATGATGTGTGAGTGGGCACTCTGTGTCTGGCTAGGTGATGATGTGTGAGCGGGCACTCTGTCTGGCTATGTGATGAATGATGTGTGAGTGGCCGCTCTGCAGTTTGCTGTTTATGATTTATAAGAGGACAGCTAGGAAAACTTTACTCTGCAGTAATGTACAGAGAGTGGCTGATGTAATTTACTGGTTTATACTTCGTCTTGGCAATAATAAACAGGAAATATAGGTCAGCAGCTTCTAGGATTTTCTTCCTTACCCTGTTTCACTGTTATTAGATCACAGAAAAGTCTTCACAACAGACTGTGCATCTTTCATCCCGTGTGCAGGAAATATTCAGTGTCAGCAAAGTGCTAGATTTATAAGGGATTGTTATTCATTTTCTTATCTGTAAATTCTTGTATCCAGAGGTCTCTCCCTCTCCCTCCCTCTCTCCGTCTCTCTCTGTCTATCCCTTCCTCCCCCTCTCTCTCTCTTTCTCTCTTTCTTCCCCCCAATCTCTCTTTCTTTCCCTCTCTCTCTCTTCTTCTCTCACACACTCTCTCTTTCTTTCTTTCTCCCTCTCTCTCTCTTCTTCTCTCACACACTCTCTCTCTCTCTCTTCTTCTCTCACACACTTTCATGTACTGCTGCTGTCTTTTTTTGTCGCTGAAGACTCTCTTTCTTTTTTTCTCCCACCCTCTCTCTCTCTCTCTCTCCCCTCACGTATTTCTCACTCTTTTTCCCTAATCCTCTCCCTACCCTCTATCCACCCCTGTCTCTCTTTCTGCTATTGATGTTCCATATATGTAAAGCATTACAAATACATTATTCAGAATTGCCTCATCCTGATCGTTACAAATGTCAGGAGATAAATATTAATCAATATGAAAATGTGATTATGATCGCTGAGCTACTGTAGCCCCATCACATACAATACTTTTTAACTACTTCACCTTAGCAAATATAACAAATAATGGATTAGTATAAAGAAACAATGTAATTAGAGTAACAAATGGTCCATCACTTTCCAGTGACAGAGTCTCTTCTGATGCAGCGGCTGTTACATACTAACCAGGTATGATTTACTAAACTATGGGAAAGGAAAAGTGGAGATGTTGCCCATAGCAACCAATCATATTTTAGCGGACGATTTCTAGTATGTAACAGGAAAGTGAGAGCTAGAATCTGATTGGTTGCTATGGGCAACATCTCCACTTTTCCTTTCCTGCAGCTTAGTAAATTTGCACTCTTGTGTGTGATTTTGCTTTTAGGAGACTTTCAAGTAAATCTGCATTTAAGTGCGTGTATGGAGCCACCTTTTTACATTAAAACCCCTTAAAATGTGTTGATGTTGTTGTTGTTTATTTACTTTTGGCTTATTTTGCCTTTGGTCCCAATGAAGATTCTTAAAAATGCTCCAACAGTGAAAGACATTGAGATGAGCTGACACCAGGTGCTGGATCTACATTAAGCGATGCATATTATGAGAATCGCTCTTGGCTGCTGAGCTCTTCTGCAGTTCTAATAATGGCAGCCGTGGTTGTCATGGAAACGGTGTAACATCAATGGGACCGCACGCTGACTTATGGGGTCTGGCAAGTCGAGTGAAGCGGGGCTGCAGCATCTGCTGGTTCCGTGACTTACTATTCATGATATAATACAAGGTGTTGCTATACTTTCCTGATGGCTACAAATAGCTGACGAGGCTTGGGTTTAATGGCTTAACTCTTAATATTCACTCCCATAATATGGTGGAGAAATGAAGTTTAAATTTGTGTCATCTTCATGGTTTGATGTCTTGGAAATTTTGTTTTCTTCTATTTAATTTAATTTGGTCATATAAGAATAATATATAAGTAAAAATATATATGTAAAAGAGGTATCTTATGCTTAATATCTGTCGCAGGAAAAAAAACATCAAAGGGAATCTGCCAGCTATTATGCCAATATAGATTAGTAAATCAAAAATGATGGCTTCAAATAAACAGTTAAATAATAATAATAATATATATAATAGAATTCATGCATTGATAAGTCTATATGCCACCTGAATCTAAAGTTGGCCACACACTACAGCGATTATCACCCATACAGGGCTGTATTCACAACACTGTCATTTTTTACATGCGTGGTAACTATTTAATGCTATCTAAGTAGCGTTTCGTTACATAGATTGCATACATGCGGTCTTTAAAGACCGCATGTACCCTAGTAAAAGACCGCTAATAACTAATATAAGAGCAAAACCTAAAAACAATAAAAACCACTCATCCCTTGAGAGAAGCCATCTCGCCTTATTGATAGAGATGTAAAGAACCTTGGCATTAGGACTCGTAGCCCAGCATTCACTGGCGCCTGTTTGATGTTGTTAGTGGGATTATAAGGACTGGAACACAGGGTGAGGAGTTAACTGGAACGTTATACGGTAAACCGACACGTTTCGACCAGTAGGTTCTTTTACAGTTTTCTTCTCACGCTTTGTTTCATATGAGCCATTAGTATCTGTGTGTATGATCAAGTGTTCAGTGTTTCTTCAGTGAAAGAGGGAGGGTTGGGATTGGAAGAGGAGGTGGAGTTAGCACAAGGAAAATGGTGCATAGTTAAGGGGGTAAGGAGTTAGGACTGAGGGTAGTAAGTGAGAAAGGAGAGGAGCTATTAACTTGCTTCACTCATATCTTAAGGTACTAGGTAGATGTCAAGCACCTTTGACCTTGGAAAGGATTTTATGCCATCCTAAGTTATAGATAACATCAAAGAGGCACATGGGCAAATTTCATTTAAAGTTGTATCAAAGAATTATAGGTTGCCCCTTTGTTGGCCAGCAATGCAGTACTTATACAACACCCAGATACAATTTCATTTTTACTACATTTTCTAATTTCTTTTAACCAGTCATGTGTTGTAGTTTCATTACATGTTTGACACGGTATTGGAATTATGATTTCATCAGCATTTTATTCACGCTATTTAATTTAATTATATATATATATTGAACATGTAATGCAACCAAACATTTATTTTTTACTCCACAATATACTTCTCCAATAAATGTATATTTAAATGCAGACTAAAAATGTTACATTATTCCTGATGAAATGATCAGCATCCATCACAATAGTGTTCCTCAGATTTTATTCTATATTTTACACTATTAACCCTCGCCTACCACCCAGGGGTGCTGAAAGAGTCTTAGTGCCTGATTCAATTGGCCACGATGCCTGTTCATTGTGTTTTTTTTTTGTTTTTGCGAATTAGCATCGCAGATTTTAACACACACCTCATAGAGGCGAATTTTACTTACCATAATAGATGGGAATAGGCACACTTAAAGCTTATCCCCGTCTTTGCGGGCAATTGAATCGGGCCCATAGTGTTGGCAAAGTAGGTTACAACTAGACGGGGTGCATTAAATAAACTCATGGCGGATTAATGCGATCTCACGACATGGCGGGCCTGACCAATAAGAGGGCAGAGAGAACTGTTAAGCAAATACTTCCATCACCACCAATCATTTTCACAACCTGTCACAGAAAAGTTTCCCTTCAAAAAGTTGTTTCTTGTTTGATGAATGATTTTTTGGCTGTATCTATTTTGGATTATAATGATGATTTGTCTCAAATTCTGTTACTTCCTAACTAAAGAATGTTTTATTTCCCTGATAAATATGTGTTGTTGTTTGTGGAGTTTGTCCCATGGGTTCATTTAGAGATTGGCATAGGATGTGGCAAGTTTGGTTCCCATAGTTGTTCCCTGTGATTCTCAGTAGGATGTTCCTTGGAATATAATGGTTGTTTGTGTATTTCATGATGTCTATGATGAGGTCTATTTGATTTTGCTAACACAAAGCTGGAATTGATGCATCTGTATTTTTCATTGATATAGGGGTTGTGGTTGCTGCAATCGCTATTTCGACAATGATACAGTCGACAGTTTAGCGTATCAGCCAACAGCTGTTTCATAAAGATTTTTTTTATATAAAAAAAGTACCATATTGAATGTTTCTATTTCGACACATTACTTGTTTCCCATGCAGTTAAGGTTAGGGTCAGGCTGCAGAGCAGGGAAAATTAAGATTAGGCTACACAGCGGGGAAGGGAGGGTTAGGGTTACCCTGCGCAGAGGGGAGGGTTAGGATTAGGCTGTGGAATGGGAAATGTTAGGATTAGGCTGCGGAGAGAGGAGGGTTAGGTTTAGGCTGCTAAAAAAGGAAGGTTAGGGTTAGGCTGCGGGGAGGGGAAGGTTAGGCTTAGACTGTGGAGAGGGGAAGGTTAGGGTTAGGCATGTATGGCAGACTTTCCCCTATTTTTGGGATAGGTTTAACTGAGCACAACTGTATGTAAACTAGAAAAGAAATATAAGTAATAAGTTTATTAAATAAAAAAACTAAACAATAAATATGACAATAAAAAACACAAAGATAAAAACAGGAAACGCCAGTCGCAGAAGTGAAACCATCTCCAACCCACAGGAGATGTATCTGCCGATGATGAGTGCTAAGATCCACAAGGTGGATGTCCTGGGAGTGTGGTCGTCTTGTTGCACGATCGTTGTTATGGTCCGCTGAAGAAGTGGAGACAGGTCATTAAGCTTCTGAAGGTAAAGCGCTTTTGGGCTTCTGCCCTTTCTTAAACCTGGATAGGTCTGTACTAAGAGATGAAATGAAATCACAATCCTTGAAGCTGCTGTAATACCTGGGAAGCTGGAGGGATGAAATCAATCCAAGGACCATGAATGAAAGGGTAGCTGGAGACAGTGCCATTTTGAGACCCAGCAGTGCTTAGGGCAGAAAAAATATCTGCGTCCAGCCTTTTACTTCCATTCCCTTGTAAGTGCCCAACCATCCACTTCTAACCCCTTTATGTGTGTCCAGCCTCCAGTTCTGCCACTTCTGTGTGTCCAGCCTCCAATTCTGCCAATTCGGACTATGTGACTGTGGCCCAGGGGAAAGCAGAGTGACCCAAAGGGGGAAGAGCTACCCCCCTTGAAGACACCTTGGGAGGCACCCCGTCTCAGAAGTGCATGTCTCGGCGCTCCTGGCTGGAGAAGAGACATCACTCTTGGGACACTGGAGCACTACACAACACTTTTTGGGCAATGTCCCTTTATTAAGTGGTATTACAGCAGACTGTGATTTTATGCAAGAGATTGGCATCTTCTACAGCACTCAGCACTCTGAGGGCCCGATTCCATTGAAGTGCACCTATTCCCGTTTATTACGGTAAGAAAAATGTGCTGATGTGAATACACACCTCTATGAGATGCGAGCTAAAATCCGCCAAGTAACTTCACGGCTTCATGGACAATGGAAACGGGTCCCATGAGTGCTGAGTGTCACAACCAGTACCTGCAGTGACCTCTCTCCACCACCAGGGGCCCTCCACGCTCTCTCTAGCTCCAGTCGCAGTCTTGTCTGATTGTCTGCAGTCCAGCTCTGATGACTACAGCTAATTAATCAGAATACCTGACACCTGCTAGCCCTGCTTATTACCAGAAAGTTTCAATCCTCACTTTCTGGTTCATTGTTGCCTGTCCTAGTCTGCTTGACTCTGTCCTTCTCCCTGTGTTCCAGCTCCCTATGTCTTGGAGAACCCCTGGATTTTGCTCCAAGTTATTTCCATTCAAGTCTGTCTGCCTAGCATCCGGACCTGCCTGACTTACCTGAACTACTGCTCCCAGCATCACCCTGCAAGCCTGTCCAGCTCTACTCTGTAATCTGGTCTCAGCCTGGCTGTTGCTATCCAGTTCAAGCCTGCTGTTGCTATATAGTTCAGCCTGTTCCTACTAGCCAGTTCAAGCCTGCTGTTGTTATCCAGTTCAACCTGTTGTTGCCATACAATTCAAACCTGCTGTTGCTCTCCAGTTCAGCCTGCTGTTGCCATACGGTTCATGCCTGCTGTTGCTACTCAGTTCAAGCCTGCTGTTGCCATACAGTTCAAGCCTGCTGTTGCTATCCAGTCCAGCCTGCTGTTACCATACAGTTCAAGCCTGCTGTTGCTACCCAGTTCAAGTCTGCTGTTGCTATACAGTTCAAGCCTGCTGTTGCTATCCAGTTCAGCCTGCTGTTGCTATACAGTTCAACACCGCTGTTGCTACCCTTTTCAAGTCTGCTGTTGCTATACAGTTCAAGCATGCTGTTGCTATCCAGTTCATCCTGCTGTTGCCATACAGTTCAAGCCTGCTGTTGCCACCCAGTTCAAGCCTGCTGTTGCCATACAGTTCAAGTCTGCTGTTGCTACCCAATTCAAACCTGTTATTGCTATGCAGTTCAGCCTGCTGTTGCTATCCAGTTTTCCAAGCCTTCTCCAGGACAGCTTTACACCAGTGGGTTTGGTAATCCAAACTATTCATTAAACTGTTTCCTGCCTTGCTGAACTGTTCAACTACCTGTCCCAGTCTGGCATAGTCTGGTCCAGCCAAAGACTCCTTGAACTTTGTTTGTTTTGCCTTTGCCTACCTGTCCCAGTCCAGCGCAGTCCGGTCCAGTCATAAGACTCCTTGGACTCTGTGCTACCTATTGCCTTACTTGTCTCAGTCCGGCATAGTCCGGTCCTGCCAAATCTTGTACATATATACTTTTATAGTGCCGCAAGTTTATTGCTGCCCCCTCCTGAACTCCTGTACTACCCACCTTGTTTTGCAATAAACGTTGTTGAATTTACCGAGACTCCATGTTCATGACACTGAGCACTGTTTCTGAGTACATTACCAGCAGCTGTCAGCTTAGTGCTGAGCCAGGAAGGGGAGCCAGGGATTTGATACCGTTCTGGTAATCTCTATTTTGAAAGTGTTACAGCCAACAGCAGAATGTCAAATGTCTTATTTTAGATAAAAATTAGATATAGAAAAATGATATTTCAGCATGGAAACACTGCTGAAAGTTTTCATTTCGATAGCTGTGCCTGTGCTGCTTCCTTGGTATGTAGCCATCTATTTTTTGCTTCCCAGGTTAGTGGTTAGGATTAGGGTTGGGCAGGGCCGGATTAACCACAGGGCAATTGGGGCAGTCGCCCTGGGCCCCCCACACACAAAGGGCCCCCACAAACATCCAGTCTTGTGCATTCCTG
>WWET01000640.1:0-10543 GCA_011038615.1 Limnodynastes dumerilii | reverse complement strand
TCTCCTCAGTATTCCACATGTGCCTCCAGCCTCTCCTCAGTATTCCACCATATGTGCCTCCAGCTTCTCCTAAGTATTCTGCCATATGTGCCTCCAACAATCCTCAGTATTCCCCAATATGTCCCTCCAGCCTCTCCGCCTTGTTACTTACCTTTTTGTCCCTCTTTACTTCCTCCTCCACAGCGCTCTCCACATCACGTGTACACAGGAAGTTCCTGTATGAGCTGCGTAAGCTCATACCGGAACCCCCTGTATGTACCTCCAGCTCTGTGTGTGCATGCAGAGCTGGCGCGGTCTGCCCACTGTGGAGACTATCAGTGCTCTTCCAGGAGTCCATGGAGATAATGGGGCCCACAGCCACTGCAGTAGTGGCTGATGCGGTGGCTGCTGTGGGCCCCATTATATCCACGGGCCCCGCCCCATTATCTCCACGGGCCCCGGTGGCGTGCACCGCTGGTAGTTCCGCCTCTGGCCCCTGGACTTAGACCGGCCTTGTGTTTGGTGCAAATGTTTGGTCATAAATGGTGCCTATTTCTGTCTGTGTTCGACTCTTGATTGGCTGCTCCTGCTTGGCCACGCCCTTATTGTCCATTTACCGCATCCCTCAACCGTTTCCACAACCTTTTGCAAACGGTTGTGCAGCTCCAGTTGTGTTCAGGACTGAATCAGTTGCGATCACATCCGTATCGTTTCTGAGCATGCGTAGCGTAAAATCACGCTGAGATACGCCATGCGATCAGACGCACATTCACTTCTGGATCGGCCCCTTTACGTGTCCAACATATCCTCGGAGATTGCAGAAAATATTACTATTTTATATTACAACACACTTCAGCACTGATTGGGCGAGATGACGAGCTACGTTTCCATTACGTTTTCTAGCGTAGTGTATTTACTTTGCCCTCCCCTCGGCCGTACGTATTTTTGCCGTGTTACACTTTCCAAACCCTACCTTAACTTTTCCAAGTGTAACTCCTGTCGACCGTAATGGCTGCACGTACTTACGCACCTAAGCCCCGCCCATACTGTACGATTTAATTTACTAACCCCGCCTCCGAAGCGTAATTATGGGTGTCGTATGTCTGGCACGCCCCTTCGTTAGTAGTTACGCTGTTGATAGTAGTCTGGTACATACATTCAGAGTTACGTGTCGTAACATCTGCCGTGCGCAGTACATGCAAAATAGCGTTTTTACGTCTCCGGCTAGCCTACTTAGTTCTGGATACCCCATTGGGGTAGATCCAGAACTACGTTTGCCGTACGTTTATTTGTGTAGCGTATTTACGCGTGCGTACCTTCTATACACTCCCCTAGGCACACCCCTTGAACGTATGTATTTTGTCAAGATCCGCTTTCCAAACCCTACCTTAACTTTTGCCCACGTAACCGATGTCGTCCGCTCACGTACGTATGTGCAACACGTATTTACGCAGCTAAGCACGCCCATACTGTACACTTTAAATACAAACCCCCGCCTACATAGCGTATTTCAGACGTATTTTGGACTCACGTAAAATCGGCACGCCCACACCTAAGTATTTACGTGACACATACGTGAATGGCCCATACGTTCACAATTCCGTAATGTTATGGAGCATATTTTCTATGGTGCGCATGCGCAGTACTTACCAAAAGGCGATTTTACGTCTCCGCCACGCGTAAATTCGCTCACAAGCGTTGTTTTGGATCTGGCCCATTGTCTGTAATAATCATCACTGACAAATTGATGCTCCGGTTTTATTTTATACAATGTTGTAAAAGTTTTTAACTTTCAGTTGCCAACTTTTAATAAAGAATATCAGGGAGATGGCACCGTTAACATGCTGCACCACAGGGGTGTGTCCTGTGAATAGCTCCACCCATGGGTGTGTCTAGCACTGCCAGAAATACTATTTCCTGGCCTCAGTATTTATTGATTGTTATATTGTCAGTGAATAAATCCTTTCAGTATTATTGTGGAGACTGTGAATAGGATCCGCTGACTTCTTCATCTATATAGAAGAGATAAAAGTCAGTGACACTGCAGCTGATTCATTAATAAAGCATATATTTTATAAATATTACTTTTTACATGAAGTTGTATATTTTATTTAGTTACAATCTACTTGTACTAACTTTTCATTGTTTGTGTCAGGTCACATCTCACGTAATCCCCTGACAATGCAATCTGTTTAGACATTACATTAGAATGTCGAGCCTCTATTTTTGCCCTGCGTTTTCTAATGAGTTACTATCTTGTTCAAGCTCCATATTAAACTCTTCCTGCGTATAACACTTGACGGTTCTCTGTGAAATGGGGATGACAGGCTGATCCAGGCAAGACTTAGCTTTAGGTTATTAGGTCTATTTAAATAATATTAAAATGACACGTCTTGCTGGATTGTCAGTCATCGCAATGCTCCTACAGGCTGGAAGAAGAGAGGCCTCTGAAGGTCCTGGCAGTGTGGAAGAAGGTTCAGGCAGCAGTATGCGGGGGGGGAGGGGTGTTGCTGAGGACGAGTAAGCGCTGTATTTTGATAGAATATTTTGATAGAATAACTCTTATAGTTATGGACCAGCGCGTTTCACCCTTGAGGCAAAGTTTTTTCAGAATATGACAATTATACATAGAGAAGGCAATCATATAACATATATCATGTTACAGCAGCACGGTTGAGGGGTTGTGCAAAAAATAAGACGAATATAGCCCCATATAAAACGCTGCCCTCACCCTTCCTATATTTCACCGCCTGGGCGGCCTTTGCGAATGTCCTGCCTTTTTCTTCCTCCCTGGCGTGTCATTCAAGGTGTGCAGCATGCGCTAGCCAACACTGCACCGTGTGTGCCTTCCACTCTCTGTCTCCCCCATGTTGGAGCTGTGATATCAGTAAAGGTGCACACACACTATACAATTATCTGACAGATTAACTGAAAGATCTGGTTGCTGGAATGAAAATGTGGTAATGGATGAGAGCCACTGACAATACCATTTGCTGTCATCCATTACCAGATTTTCATTCCAACTGCCAGATCTTTCAGATAATCTGCCAGATAATTGTATAGTGTGTGTGCACCTTTACAGTACAGGCTGTCAGATGGGGAGGCGGGACATCAGTTGTTTTAAGTGTTTACGTGTTTTAAGACGCCTTATGTTCCTCATAGGTTTTCATTTCTGTGTCATCGGTGTCCTAGCAACCGCACTCAGACACCTTGCCTGGCTGTCGCCGCAGATCACTATTACCAGCAATGGCAAGAAGAGCCATCCCAAGTTGTCCCAACTGTCCTTCTCCATCAGGGGCCCGGAGCTGATGGGACCATTTATCATCATTAGAGTGCCAATGCGCAGGGAAGCAATCGCACAAACCATAAACACCACTTCCAGAGAGAGGTTACGCCTTCACTGTGCATTGTAATACCAAGCCACACCCATTTACCTTCACTGTACATTGTAATACCAAGCCACGCCCATTTGCCTATACTGTACATTGTAATACAAAGCCACACCCATTTGCCTATACTGTACATTGTAATAACAAGCCACGTCCATTTGCCTTCACTGTACATTATAAAACCAAGCCACGCCTATTTACCTTCACTGTACATTGTAATACCAAGCCACACCCATTTGCCTATTGTTATGGTACCCCGGGTTTACCCCGACAGGGGACCAGGGTGACCAGAGGGTAGTAAAGAAAAGAGCGGGTAACTCACCGGTTTGTAGAGCCTGATTGATGTCTGTCTGAGTTTTCGCCAGAGCCCCTGAAGGTGGGGATGGGTTGGAGCTGGTAGGACTCGTCAGGATACGCACCTTTAGAGAAAACACGGCAGAGGAACAGGAAGGTCAAGTTAGAAAATCAGATTAGACAGCAGGAAGATAGCAGTGGGAAACAGGCCGGTCAGAAGAAACCACACCGGGACTAACAATACAAAAAACACAGAACGGACTCTGAGGACAAGATGGGACTGACGGGACAGACTGGACGTACAGTACAGACAAGGACAATCACACTCACACTCAAACAGCGGGAACCCCCAAGGGGTTAACAGACACAGTCAGACAGGGAAAATGAGGAATACACAGATATGGGAAAAACACCAAGGAGAGAGAGTACGGGAACCAGAGACAAAATAGGAACAATGGCAAGGAAACTGGGCAGGAATAAATCAGGGCACTCAAGATCAAGGAAAAAAGCACAAAGGCACAAGGCAAAGAGAGAGCAAGCAAGACTGGCACAGAAACACAGAGAAACTAGAAGCTATGACCAGCACCTGGTACTTGCACTGGAGGCTATTTAAAGAACACTCCCCCAATCAGCTGTGGAAGCCAGACACACCTCCAGGGACAATTAAAAGCATACAAAGCAAATACATTACTTACAGTCACAATCATTACAGTCTAGTACTTCATATGAGCATGAAATAAGAAATATTTAGAGAGGGGGAGCTCAACACACCGGTCCAGGCTATCGAGAAAGGGCTGAGTGCAGCCCGAAATGCGCCTTGCCCGTGGACCGGCTACAGAAGGTGACGTCACTTCCAGGACGCTACTAGGAGAACCAGAATCTACACGCTGTATACCCGGGTAGTTATATCTGCACCGGCGGTGTCCTCTCCTGCTTCCATCACCGTGATTCTGGTAGGACGCACTGCTCTCTATGCTTTTGTCGATCTATTTTTGGAATTTGTATTAATTAAAGTTGTTTTTTATGCTCTTACCTTACATGTGAGTCTATATGGATACCTAACCTCCCGGATCACTGGGGGGATACTACGAAGCTCATTTAAAGGACTGTTGCTGCTCTTTGAGTTGGAGGCTGGTTTTTAATACACTTAGTGGTTTAAGGCTTACATTAGGACAATTTGTGTTGTTGGAAAAGGACCACTAGTGGAAGGAAAAAAGAATTTATTTTAAGGTGGCTTTCTTTTATTGGATTATTTTTTTCCTATGGACTATTTTTTACTTGAGTTCCTTATAAGTGGACATTCTTTACATTAACTATTTTATTTGCAAGTTGGATATTAATTGTTACCATATTTATTTAATTATTGGCACACGGATATGAATTGTTCTATCTGATTTATTGACATTCCCCATCCCATTGTAAACACTCAGCGCCGCCTGTCCTACATCTTTTTACATTTTCCTTGTTCACTCTCTGGAGGTACCTTGAGACACCTCCTGGTGTTGGATTGCGGCTATCTTAAGCAGAGTGCATAGTGTGCTTGAGTACTCATTTCTATAAAATCTTATTCCTAATACATGCCACATTGTGAGACTCGAACATTAAAAGTGTAGATATGATAAATATTTTCCATATTGTATGTTTTTTTTTTAAATCTAGAATTTTCTATTGTTATTATTCTAATAAGGAATCAAAGATTATCTGTTGTGACATGTAGACCTAAATTTAGAAATAGAATGTAATTCACACATAAATTCATTTCTCATACATTGTCAAACTTAAAAAGATGTGTTTTTGAACACTATTTAAGGTCTCTTTCCAGCAATATAAAGCTGCCCTTTGTCCAAGCAAAAGGCTTTGTAATAATTTAAGTGCTGATTCAGAGTTGCAGTTACACCTTTTTTTTAGGTGCAAGTGTACAGCTCAGCTAACCACTTTTTAAAAGTTAGGTTAGATGTAAATTTTTTATTACATGCAGGGGACAATACATTACTTTTACACATACAATTAAATACTACATAGCTTTAGGTTTATGCTATTAAGTAGAGTTGAGCTAAGAAATTTCACCTCCTAATTTATTGCTAATGTCTACACTTACACCTAAAAAAAGGTGGAAGTACAACTCTGAATCAGCTCCTTAAGCCAGATTTATCAGGTTCCATACACGTGACTCTGTAAGAACAGTCTAAACGTCATTCACAATGATTATCTGTAATTGGTAGAGTAAAGTTTGTGACGACTGTGAAGCTTACATCACATCTAGTTAAGTGTACACATATATACGCCAGGCACATTTAAATGAGAAAATGGTGTGATCATGTCAGTATTAGTTTTGAATAAAAACGCTGACTTAATTGACTCTGCACAGACCTTACACTGCAAAATGAGAAATATAACAGAGCTCTTAAGTTGCACATTAGTAACCCATACTGACAAAGTGTGAATGCAGCCAATTTGAAATATCCTAAAACAACAACCTTACACTGCAAAATGTTATAGCAGAGCAGGACACTTGAACCAGATCAACCCTTACTCCAAAACTATGAATACCCAACTTTAGGATGTATACATTTTCCAAACAATAACAATTGTGGGTGAATTGTTGATGTTGGTAATCAAAACAGGTGTAAAGGTGCACACACACTATACAATTATCTGACAGATTAACTGAAAGATCTGGTTGCTGGAATGAAAATGTGGTAATGGATGAGAGCCACTGACAATACCATTTGCTGTCATCCGTTACCAGATTTTCATTCCAACTGCCAGATCTTTCAGATAATCTGCCAAATAATTGTATAGTGTGTGTGCACCTTTACAGTACAGGCTGTCAGATGGGGAGGCGGGACATCAGTTGTTTTAAGTGTTTACGTGTTTTAAGACGCCTTATGTTCCTCATAGGTTTTCATTTCTGTGTCATCGGTGTCCTAGCAACCGCACTCAGACACCTTGCCTGGCTGTCGCCGCAGATCACTATTACCAGCAATGGCAAGAAGAGCCATCCCAAGTTGTCCCGACTGTCCCTCTCCATCAGGGGCCCGGAGCTGATGGGACCTGTCATCATCATTAGAGTGCCAATGCGCAGGGAAGCAATCGCACAAACCATAAACACCACTTCCAGAGAGAGGTTACGCCTTCACTGTGCATTGTAATACCAAGCCACACCCATTTACCTTCACTGTACATTGTAATACCAAGCCACGCCCATTTGCCTATGCTGTACATAGTACTACCAAGCCACGCCCATTTGCCTTCACTTTACATTATAATACCAAGCCACGCCTATTTACCTTCACTGTACACAGTAATACCAAGCCACACCCATTTGCCTTCACTGTTCATTGTAATACAAAACCACGCCCATTTGCCTTCACTGTACATTATAATACCAAGCCACACCCATTTGCCTTCACTGTACATAATACCAAGCCACACCCATTTGCCTTCACTGTACATTGTAATACCAAGCCACGCCCATTTGCCTATTCTGTACATTCCAATACAAAGCCACGCCCATTTGCCTTCACTGTACATTGTAATACCAAGCCACGCCCATTTGCCTATTCTGTACATTGCAATGCAAAGCCACACCCATTTGCCTTCACTGTACATTGTAATACAATGCAACACCCATTTGCCCTACACCTTAGGTCTGAACTGGGTGGATTACTCCCATAGAACGACTTGCCATTTTTGGTTATAAAAAATTGTACCTTTTGGTAATATTACTTTTCCTATCAAAAAAATAATCCCCCCACTCATGTAATATATACGGCAGAAAATACATATTTCAATTGTGAGAACAAAACAGGCTTCAGATTCCCAAAAGTAGCACAAACTCTATTATTCAGCATTTAAAATGTATCTTCCCAAATATTAGCAACTGTTACATGAATAATGGAGGACGCTCTATCTTGTCTTTGTTGCTAGGCAACAGGCCTCAGTGCGATGACAGAACAAAGTATCGGTGGCCTAAATTTATGAAGTGCAGGTAATTTAACAAACCCTGCTGGACGTGCTATATCCGCGGCAGCGACGCGTTCGTCAATCAAACAGCGAGATGGATGTTCTCCACTACAGATCATTTCTCCATGGCAGGGAAATATTCAGGGTATATTAATCGGAATATGCTAAGCAAAGGATGCCTTCTCATCATCTATATCCCTTCAATTATGTATTTGTTAGGGGAATAAATTAAAAACTAATCAGCACCAAAAAAATAAAAGTTATAAAACAAAATACATTTATACGCTGCTCTTAAATATTTTGCTTCAATCACTCACCTGGTTGATCACCCTGATTCTAAGAAAGACTGGGGGCCAGATTTACTAAGCTGCCGGAAAGGAAAAGGGGAGATGAAGCAACCAATCAGAATCCAGCTACCATTTTCTAGCATGTAATAGGAAAGTAAGAGCTATAATCTGATTGGTTGCTATGGGCAACATCTCCACTTTTCCTTTCCCACAGCTTAGTAAATCTATTCCCTGAAGTAATTACAATATCACTGTGATTCAATCATAGAGTTAAAAAAAAAAATGATTTAATATTATCAGTCAGTATCTACCCCATTTGCAGACCCTCCAACATGACCCATTCCATTAGGTACATAATATCCGCTTCTGAGCTTCCAACTGTCACTCACCTGGTTTAAATGAATTAACTGACTTTGAAAAAACGATTTGCCTCTTCAACAAAGGTGGTTACCATAGTAACTGACAGTTGGAAGCTGAGGAGCAGAGTATTATGTACATAATGGAACGAGTCAGTGGGTCTTATACAGAAATGAGAATACACCAACCTGTGTGATTTTCTACTGCACATGCTCAGAAGTGACGAGCGCGCAGTCATGGCTGACTGCTCGAGCCACGGCGGCTTGCGATCGGAGGAGCGTGTTGAGGGAGGGAAGGGGTGGAGGGATGGAGTTAGTGTACAGTAAGGGGTGGGGCCCATGCAAGTGCCTCCAATCCAGAGCCGATCACAGACGTAACAAAGGACCGTTTACCTCAAAGTATGTGCACCAGCTCCAGGGCATGCCTAAGTCCAGGGCCAGGGGGAGACCATTCGCGACCTATTTTAGTCCCTTGCGGGGACACTTTAAACACATTACAAAGGTAGGGATACAGAGAGATTCCTGCAAGGGGGCGGGGCATAATGACACGGTTTATGCAAATTGCATCATTAAGTCCCACCCCCTGTCAATCACTACTGTAATTCCTAGCATTCCGGGGGTGGGCGGGGCTTGGTGATGTCATCAAGTCCCGCCCATCCCTAGTAACTCCAGTGATTACAGTAGACATAGATAGGGGGTCGGGATACTGGGAGAACTGCCCAAATTTTGGGAGTCTCCCAGGAGAGTCAGCAGCCCTGTACAAAGGGTCAGAAATAGCTCCCAAAGTATTGTGTAAGTGTTAATTAATTTCTACACACAGTAATCATTTTTTTCATGTGTTATTTATTTTTTCTTTGTGTTTTTGTTTTATAGCGCTCACATGTCTATGGCAGTGTTCACACTACACCTTTTTTAAGATAGCATTACGCTGCGCTTCTCGGCACTTGCGCTACATATTTGGTCACGCAGCTGCATTACGATTGGCTGCTGTGGACCCGTGCTCTCTGAGCCGTAATTAGTTTCAATCCAAAGGCACCGTTGTGTGCAGTTTTTTTTATCGCACGCAGCCCGTCCCACTTTATAAACGTATCTACGGTGCGTGCGCTGCATTCTTATTTACGGTTACCTCTGGATCGGGAACAGTGTCTGAGTAGCACTTGTGTCTCACAGCGCTGAGGTCATGAGTTTGATTCCCGGACTAGGCCTTCTCTGTGTGGAGTGTGTATGTTTTCCCTGTGTCTGTGTGGGTTTCCTCCGGGTGCTCCGGTTTCCTTCCACACTCTAAAAACATGCTGGCTGCTGAATAAATTAGCCCTAGTGTGTGTGTGTGTGTGTGTGTGTCTGTACTGTATCTGTGTTAGGGAACTTAGAATGTAGCTCCAATGGGGCAGGGACTGATGTGAATGTGAAATATTCTCTGTAAAGCGCTATGGAATCTGATGGCGCTATATAAAAACCTGATAATAAATAAAGCAGCATTCAGGCCACTGAGGAATTTGTTATAAATTCAGATGAAAGCATGGTAGAGAGTGTAGAAAATCAAACATTTAATGAGATATTAGCTGCCATATGTGCGATGCATCCGGTAATTCTCCTTTCGGCGTAACTTTGCTTCTCTTATTGAGATGGGATTTCTTGCAATGCTTAGAGCTCTATACTATGCTAATCACTTCTGAGATGAGCGGCTGTTTACCTTATAGCCAGGGATCAAACGAGAGCTTTAAATAAATGCAAAGAAATGTAATGCTACTTATTCGGAAGCTTTGATAACGTGCAGAAGAGATGCTGGCTATCACAGCTGGAAGACTCTGAAGGATTATGCCATTGGATACGAATGAGAAATATTTTCTGTACCGAGCTGTGTTAGTCGCTGGTATAATATAAATAAAACGTTAGATAAAGAAGACTATTGGATTTCTATGTGTCTTATGGAAATGCACAGACAATATGGGATCGTGGTATTGTTTACCCTATTTTTTGTTTTGTTTTTTGCCCACAAAACAGACTCATTTAGAATCACAATTGTGAATAATCTAGGTGAAGGCCTTGTAATTAAGGTGAAGATGACTGATGTCCCAAAGGTGGGTCCGATCAGTGCCGCCGAGAGAGGGGGGTACTAATTACCAGGGACCGGACCTGACGAGGGGCCCGGGAATGTGCAGCACTGGTGGGCATAAATAAAATAAAAAAAGTTTTAAAAATCCTTCCCTTTATTTATGGTTTTTTGTTTATTTATGTTTATAGTCTGGAGATTTTCTTTTCATGTGAAAGG